>JAXDDX010000148.1:200000-227500 GCA_034670405.1 Hoplostethus atlanticus | reverse complement strand
CAACACAACACTATAACACAACACTACAACACTACTACACTACAACACTATAACACAACACTACAACACTATAACACTATAACACTACAACACTATAACACAACACTACTACACTACAACACTATAACACAACACAACACTATAACACAACACTACTACACTACAACACTATAACACAACACTGCAACACAACACTACAACACTATAACACAACACTACTACACTACAACACGATAACACAACACTACTACACTACAACACTATAACACAACACTACAACACTACTACACTATAACACACTACTACACTACAACACTATAACACAACACTGCAACACAACACTACAACACTGCAACACTATAACACCACTAAAACACAACACTACAACACTATAACACAACACTAAAACACAACACTACAACATTATACATCAGCACCGTTTTTACACCGTTTTTCTTAACACTAAGAAGCCAAACCACAAGATCTTCACCCTGAAGAACAAGGAAGTATCCAGAGAAACGAAACAAGACAAAAAGTTTCGATTGCTTTGACTCATTTTGCACAGCAGATTTTCAATGTACAAAACTCAAAATGCAAAGGGCCAAACTGACTTTCAAAATTCATCCTCTAAGACATTACATCCTATGCTGACATATAAAGTGCAAAACTCTAAATCATCTGCTCCATCCTCAGCCACCTAACATTACAACAATGTTCAAATGCTTATTACTACAAACGCAGGTCACTAAATCAATTCAACAGGCATTTGTTGTCATGTCTCATCACTTCCAGCAACTTTGCCCAGGTGAGTAGCATTGCAACACAATTGATAATCTCTTCACCACTACATAAAAGGCTGCTTAGAAACCTGAATGGCAGTTTCTGACAACATGGAGCTGATGAGGTTGGCAATGAAGGACGGGATCGTCGACGGGGTCGCGGCCATGGCCGTGGCCAACGAGTCAGAAGGCATGCAGTTGTGTCAAATTAAATTAGAGCCACTGTGATCGACCATGTTGTAAACAAAGGTCTAAGAAGAATATTTTACCAACGCTGCCTTGCAAATGAAGATATCAGATGCGACGTACATGAAATTCTGTGGCCAAATGCAGCAGAGAAGCAAAATGCTGCTGAAGCACTGAAATGCATTTGTTTTTTGTTTTTTTACTGTAGTTTTTTGTTACTGTAACTGTTGTTTTTGTTTTTACTGTAAAATACAGTTGCGTTTACTGCATTACTGTATGATTTTTTTCATATACAGTAATCTACTGTAATCTAATATTTTGTTTGTCTTCCATAAAAACACAAGCTATATATATATATAGCAGTCTATCACAGGGGATCACAGGGGATGTTGCTGTACTTCATTTGAAGTACTTATGAGTAAATGACCCTTGCATAATATTTCTTGATGACAATTATTTAGTGTTTGACAGCATTATTTGATAATGGCCATTGTATTTGAAAATGCACCAATAATTAAACTTCAACGATGAACATATCCAATATTCTGGTGCTGATAAACTTTTTCATATAATATTCTCTCATTTGACACGGTATTTATATTTGACATGCTATATTAGATTTTGAACCCAAAATGAGCAGTATAGCATTCTGTATTAAGAGTTTTGCACATTGAAAATCTGTTGCGCAAAATGAGTCAAAGCAATCGAAAAAAACTGTAAGACAATAAAATAAGACATAATATAAAATAAAGCACATGAACCAAGGTTTTCTTCACTATGTTAATAAGGTTCTGGTCATGGTTAATTGAAACCGGGTCATCGGAGTTGAAGGTAAATGTCTCCGCCCATCCACCCCTCCGACATCCACACTGTTACTTTCCCCCGTCAAACTACTTCCTGCTCCGCCCCCTGATCTTTTCCTGCTGGGGAAACTGTCTTTTGTGCACCGAGCTCATAATGTGCATTGGAAGACGTTCAGGCTGCGCTGTCAGCTCAGCTTTCTAATGAGCGTCTTCTAACTCTGACTCACATTAAAACTCAGCAGAACAAAAAAAGACAAAAAAACACGAGAGAAAAAAACATTCAACCCAAATGAAATCAGTAACAATGAACAACACAAGAAATCCTCCAAAAACAGAGGAGGGTGAGCAGGAGAATGAAGGAGAGGACGATGAAGAGGAGGAGGATGAAGGAGACAAGGATGAGGAAGGAGGAAGAAGGATGGAGGAGAGGCGGATGAGGAGGAGGAAGAAGGATGAGGACAACTTTTTCTGAAGAGAAAGAGGACAGCGGATGAATAAAAAATGAAGGCGTGATCCCAGCATGCAACAACAGTTTTGTTGGTTTGGGTGGGAAAATGGGCTCTGCAGGCGCCAACTCCATTTAAACACACTGAACCACTAGGCATCATGGGAAGTCACATCAGGTGGACTCGGATGAGGGAGAGAACTGCCACTGACTGAGTGTGTGTGCATTTGTACACGTGTGTTTGTATGTATCTATGTATGCGAGTGTGTGTGTGTGTTTGTGTGTGTGTGTGTGTGTGTGTCCTGTTGAGCAGCAAAGTATCTCCACTGAGGCGTAGATCGCCCTGAGAGACATGGACAGAGAGAGAGAGAGCGAGAGAGAGAGAGAGAGAGAGACATTGGGGCTGAGTGGAGCGAGAGAGCAGATGGGGGGTCTGTTTATCTATGCATTGAAGAAAGTGATTTTCCTTGACCTGGAACACGACTCCTCCCACGTCGTCCTGAGGTGAGGCATGATGGGAGGAGGAAAGAGAGAGATGGAGGGGGGAGGAGGACGAAGGAGGTGAAGGCTGAGGGCTCCATAATGCAAATCCCACCTGGAGGCAAAGCCAGTCACCTCCTCCAGCTTCCTGAAGGAGAGGCTGAGAGGAGCAGCTTCCTCTGCAGGTTAGACTGAGATCTGCTGTTGATGTCATCCTTTTAATTAAAGCTGCTCTGTGTTTCATTACACCATCAATGAATCATCTCCACCTTACTGTAGTATAACTCCACCTCTAGCAGCCTGTCAGCCTCTACCAGCCTCTACCAGTCTGTCAGCCTCTACCAGCCTCTACCAGCCTGTCAGCCTCTACCAGCCTCTACCAGCCTCTACCAGCCTGTCAGCCTCTAGCAGCCTCTACCAGCCTGTCAGCTTCTACTAGCCTGTCAGCCTCTACCAGCCTCTACCAGCCTCTACCAGCCTCTACCAGCCTCTACTCTCATTCTACATTGTGTCCACCGGGTCGATTTGGAGGGAAATCTGCTGGATTGCTTTACGGCACCAAACAGAACAGGAAGAGGGCGCTGTTCTTCCAGCGCTAACGGAGCTAAAGATAAAGAGTTTCTGGAGATGGAAGATGGAGGAAGGAGAGAAAGGAAGATGGAGAAATCACTTCAACATGTTGCAAGACAAAGACGCCATTTATTGACGCCTTGATCAACATGACACTGGTTGTCTATGGGAACCTGAACTGATTCTGATGAGTTCTGTCTCATGAAGGTATAAATTCTGTCTCAGGCTTCCCCACCCTGGTAAGAATCAAACTCTGGGAGAAACACAGAATCTTTGCAATTTTTGGCAAGAAAATGACTTAAAGATATTGGATATCTGCACAAAGTAGCGGCTATTGATAACGAAGAAAACCCCAGGCAGGCCAGCGTGGCTGTTACAGCAAGGCTTGATAATAGAACGTCTATTAAAATAAGTTAAGAACTGATTTTAGAGCTGATACTGAGGCTAGCAGCGTAATCGGTTTCAGTCTTAAAATATCGGTCCTGTCCTTCAAAAGCCCATATCAATCAACCCCTGGTCCTCTACCCATAATGCCCCTGGAGAGACGTTTTCCTAGCAGCGTGAGCCTCCATCTTCTCTGCCACCTATGTGGGTAATAGTGATGTGAGAGGAAGATCTAGGAAGCAGCAGGACGGAGAACAGGGAACCTCTCGGCTCTGCTTGGTATTCATGTAGATCACAGCAGCTCCATTCTTATTCATGGAGAAACCGTCCTGATAGACGCCGGGACCCGGAGCCCGGTAGCACGGCGAGATTAATAAAAAACTAGTCTGCAAAAATAAGTTTTAAGAATTGAGAGAAAAGATGATACTCGCCAGCAGAATGCTGTCATCTTTTAAATCACTTCTTAAAACGGATTTTTATGGACTGTGATCCTTCATCCTAGTTGTAGTTTCACTATTATGTAGTTTCACCCTCTAATATGGTCCTTTTGTCTCTGATTGGTATTTTAATATTAATATTGATTATTATTATTATTATTATTATTATATCATCTCTCTCTATCCTCCATCTTTTCCTCTCATTATTCAGTTTCTACTCATCCATCCACTCCATCGCTCCTTCTCTCTGCACTAGATCATATGATAATAATATCATTATAGAGCCAAACCAGTTCAAGTGTATACAGGATGACCCTTACACTTGGAAAACTAAAAGGTAGAGAAGCTTTCTAAAAAATGGTTCTTGTCCAGGAGGGTTCTGCTGTGGTATAAGCCTAAATAACCATCTTCTCGTACTAAACTGGACCCTTTTTGACACCAGCAGAACTCAAGCAGCAGAACTACAGCTCCCAGAATGCCTTGAGGGCTGCAAGCAGGTAAACAGCGATGTGAAGAGCCATTTATCAGGGCTGGACAGGCTCCATTACTTTTCCAGTCACAGCTGGGAAAGAAAAATAGTGTATAAACACAGAGCTGTAGCATTATGAGACACTTCTATAGGGAGAGAGACAGGAAGAGAGAGAGAGAGAGAAAGAGAGAGAGAAAAATAGAGAGAGAGACAGAGAGAGAGAGAGAGAGAGAGAGGGAGAGAGAGAGAGAGAGAGAGAGACAGAGAGGGAGAGAAAGAGAGAGAGACAGAGAGAGAGATAGAGAGAGAGAGAGACAGAGACATAGAGAGAGAGAGAAGAAATCAGAGGGTAGGAGGAAACCTTGAACTGTCTTCACCAGGTTTCCTAGTCAACCTACAATTCATCGCCATGGCAGCCAGAGAGAAAAAGCCATGGCAACATCCTCCAAGTAGTACCGGTTCATGTGATGGTTGAGGGGGTTTCTGAGCAGAGGCTGAGGATGGAAGGGAGGAGGGAAAAGAAGACAAAAACAAGCGAGGGAAGAATGGGAGGATGGGGGCAGGAGAGGGAGGATGGATCATCAATCTGAGAGAATAAAAGCTCCTTCTCTCCTTGTGTCGTTGGCTCAGGGGCTGTCCAGGAAGTAGACACGTCTGTCCAGGAAGTAGACACAACATGACTGTCCAGGAAGTAGACACGACTGTCCATGAAGAAGACAAGTGTGTCCAGGAAGTAGACACGACATGACTGTCCAGGAAGTAGACTGTCCACAGGGCTGCAAAGATGGAAGGACAGACCAGGGGCAACGACAGGATGGATAAACAACCTGGAGAGACTGGAGACTGGAGAGATCCAGACCTGCAGGAGATCTCAGTCCTCCTGCAGGAGGAAGTATAATTCTTACACTGGAGAACTCATGAACTGACAGATCCTTTCTCTAGAACTCTCTGACCACAAAGGGTTCTTTATAGTACCTGACTAAAAACAGTTATTTGGCTTGTACCCCAGCAGAAGCCTTTTATAAAGGTTCTCTATAGCATCATGCTCAAATGGTTCTACATAGAACCTTCTGGTGCTGCACAGAACCCTTTAAGAAGGTATGAAATGTCCAAACCAGCAGGATTAAAGAACTCATTAAGAACCACACTGGTAAAAACAGATCTGTTTCACAGGAACCCAAACCCCCTGGAGGAACAGGACAGGGTTCCTCTGTAATGTCCATCACACATGGCTTCAGTGTCTGCCCCCCCAGTGCAATCTGATCTGAAACGCCTTGGTGAGATGAATCCAGATGAATCCAGATGAATCCAGACCTTCAGCCACACAGAGGACCTGCAGGTTTCAGAAAGCTAAGACCTTTAAGACCTTCAAGACCTTTTTGATGCTTCCTAGAATTGAATTCCTGACCAGTTTACAGACTAAAAGCAGCTTGTTTGTTTCTGACTGAGCAACAGTGTTCAACAGTGTTCAACAGTGTTCAGTGAAGCTACAGTGATGTTGTTCTACTGAGCTGATCTTAAAACCTTTAAGGCCTTAAACTTACAGAATTTATTTCAAGGCCCTGTCATTACAAGCAAAACTGCTGCTTCTCCATGAAAACCTTGTATCTCCACAGCGAAACACCACTTTCATCTTCAGACCAACTGAACATTTCTGAACGTCTTCAGTGTTTTAAGATGAAACTTCACCGATCGCTGAAACTCAGAAAAGACAAAAACATCTAAACATCAAAAATGGACTTAGAAGAAGAAGATGTTTGTGTGTGATTGGTGTATATTTATACACACACACACACACACACACACACACACACACTCACAGAGAGAGAGAGAGAGCAGGTCCTAGTGTTGCTGTCTTCTCTCTCTCCATCAATTATTACTGGCTACTGAGGAGAGCTCCCAGACCATCAGCCAATCACAGAGCCCCTAGACCGTCTGCCAATCACAGAGCTTCCAGACCTTCAGCCAATCACAGAGCCCCTAGACCGTCTGCCAATCACAGAGCTTCCAGACCTTCAGCCAATCACAGAGTTCATAGACCATCAGCCAATCAGATTGCAGTAGTCTCGGTGCTAAACAGCTCTCCTCTCCTCTTCACTCCTTTTTCCTTTCCTCCTATCGCCTCCCCTCCTCTCCTTGTTTCCTATTTCCTGTTTTGCACTTCTATCTTATCTCCTTCTCTCCTCTCGTTGTTTCCTCCCAGAACCCAGGACGTTCCACGGTCCAGTCCCGTTTCAGACCATCATCCTCCAGTCCTGCTGCTCTGTGGTCAGACGAGGTGGAAATCAGGAAGTAATTAATAACTCATTGTGGCGGGGGGGTAGGCTCGGGCTGGACTCATCGGCTGCGGCCAATTAAGGCTGATTGCTGCCGGGCCTTTTTAACCTGTGTGTGGATGTGTGAGCGGGTGTGCGCCAGTGTGAGAGGCTGGCGGCGTGGATGCAGGAGCCGGCAGCGATCGGAGGATCGAGGGCTGGAGGAGCGGAGAGCGAGCCAGCAGCCGAGCTGAGTGAGGGTCCGTGGGTGGAGCGCCGGGACGGAGGCGAGGGCGCGAGCTGGACGACGCAGTGGGAGAGCTGGACGACGCGTCTCCCTCCACGGCGACGACCGACGGAGGTCCCCGGGGGTGCAGTCGGGAGCCGCCTGCAAGAGCTGGTGACAGTCGGGGTTGGGGCGGGATGCCCCTGGAAGCCTGGCAGGCTGGCTGACCCGCCGGGGAGGACTGAGGTGCGTCGGCGGAGGGAGACAGCGCCAACTGCCGTCAACACCAGGCCGGGTTTATTGATGGTGTTAATAAAACGGCCCTGATGGCCACTTGACTCTCCTCTTGCCTATGTGTCTCTGTCTGTCACCAACCCCGGTACTCATCCCTCCTCAGCCAATCATAGTAAACACATACTAGCTGATGAGTTGGGTCCCTCCTGTCACCGGTCCATGTCGGAGCAGGTTCCTGCCACGCTAACCTACACACTTCAATATAGAACAGGAACATGGTTGGTGCCTGGTGCCACTGCAGAACCCTCCATGGTGCTATAAAGAACCTTTTAGAACGTAAGAAATGTTCCACACCAGCAGGAATAAAAGATCTTTATTCTGATCTACCATCTTACCATCCTTCCATTTTAACCAATCAGAGGGTTCCTTGAGTCGTTATGGTTCCATATAGAACCACTACGCTGCTCCACCAGTTTGACATTGTGATTTACTCGATGTATTTCTGGCTGAAGGACGATCATCAGCAGATCTTTGACCTCTTCACTGCTGGTTGGTTGTGATGCTGCTGATCTGGGATCTGAAGCTGGTGATGTAAAGATCACCTTCAAATAAAACATTCAAAATCCTCTGGACAGCAGCTCTTCCTCCCCCTCCACTTCTCTATCATCAAGATCATATCTATTGTCAGGGTGACCTCTGACCTTTCACCTCCTTACTACTGGTTTCTTGTAGTGTTGGTGATCCAGGGAGTGAAGCTGATTCTACTGTTGACCTCAGTGGAGTCTGTAAAGCATCCATCTGTCTTATTTAGAGATCTGGCAAGGAAGTCTTCTTGGTTAACAAGGTAAAACGTAGAGATCCCATAGACAAGATGAAAACATCTGTTTCTGAGTAGAATCAGCAGAATGTCCTCGAGTCAGCGAGGTCGTCACCAACCGGAGGGCCGGGTTCCAAACTGTGAGGCCAGGCCTGTTGAAGTACCCTTGAGCAAGAAACTGAACCCCAACCAGGCTAGGAGGGAGGAACGAGAAGTTCCCTCCAAAATAAAATCACACAGAATAGAATGAGTGTTGTGAGAAATCAACAGGTTTACATTTGAAATCTCTCTGTTAAAGTAGAAGACTGAGGTGGAGACCAGAGGGAGGGACGTAGGAAGTAGTAGAAGAAGAAAAAGACAGGAACTGAAGTGAACCACTAATACCCCGGCTTGACCCCGAACCCCCCACCTGAATCACAGGACTGTAACATCTGAAAACTCATGAAACTCTCTTGATTCTTCCACTTGTTTTAAGGAAAACAAGCTTTTAACACCCAGTCAGACTAAACGACTTGTTCTGCTGGACTGGAACTGCCAAGTCACCCGGTCCTCATGTAAACCTCATTAAGACTAAAACACTGATGGTCTTTCTTCTTGTTCTGTGGTTGTGATTAACAGCCATCTCACACTGCTGGGAAGAAATATTACATTTTATTAACACACTGCATTTTTCATGAGTGAGTAAACTGTGTGAGCTAGGTAGCTAGGAGCTAGGAGCTAGGAACTAGGTCTCTCAGCCTCGGAGCTTGGAGAGGAAAACATACTGGAACCAGACAGACCGACTGCTGGTTGAACGAGGATAGCATCATCACGTTTCACTTCCATTCACTGGGTTTATTTAAGACAGGGAGTCGGTCTCTACTGGTTCTACTGGGAGCTGACCAGTACAACCACAGTCTCTACTGGTTCTACTGGGAGCTGACCAGTACAACCACAGTCTCTACTGGTTCTACTGGAGCGGTTGGGGTTTCAGTGCCTGGCTCAAGGGCACCTCAACAGTGGGTGTGTTACTAATTCACTTTCCACACCAACTCCAGCTGGTCAGGGATTTGAACTGGCAACCTTCTGGTCATGAGCCTGATCATAGTGGGCAGCTGGTCTGTGGCTGGAGAGCCTGAAGGTGCAGAAGGCCATAAGGTCGCAAGTTCAACCCCTGCAGCAGCCATGTGTCCATGAGCAAGACACTGAAGCCCTGCTGTCACTCATCCCCCCCGCCGGCGTCCTGACCCTTGACCCCTACTTCCCACCACCGACCCGTCACAGCTGCTCTTCTCTTCCTTCATGTTATTGTATTGAGCTATTTCATAATCTGGATTAAACTTCAAATGGGCTTTAAGAGCGCTGCATTTGCATAATCCCATTAACTCTGGAGTAGCACTCGACACCGGGCCTCGACGCCGGGCCTCGACGCCGGGCCTCGACGCCGGCCCTCTACGCCGGGCTGCGACGCCGGGCCGCGACGCTGTTACGACACAACACACCAGACGGCGGCGTCCAGACCCGTTGAGGTCAAATAAAAATGTTACACAGGAAAGAATAGATCTTTATTTTCCGTGAGGTTATTGGTTTTGGGAGAACCTCGACATGTTTGGACAGTGATGGAGCCAAAGAGGCTGTAAAGGAGAGAACTTCTCTCTGGTGTAAATCTGTTAGTGCTTTGCTTCTGTCTTGGGAGACGTCCGTTTTACAGTGCGAGAGCTTCCTGTCCTCCCTTCCCCCGAAAGAGATTCATGCATTTTGATGACAAGAAAAGTAGGTCAGATTTAAATTCGTCCCAAATCCGGGTGTTTTGCGCCGCGCTGACGCTCGTAAATAACGGCTGGCGGTTAGCTTGACTTGAAATCTCATTTCACAACCAAAAACCTGAAGCCACTTACAGCCGACAGGCCAGATCTCACTTCCTCCAGGAGAACCTTCAGATCCAACAGACAAACACAGAAATGAAACATCACAGATCAAAACGTGGATTTGGTTTGGTGAAGAACTGGAGACACAACAAGATAGAAGAGAGAAAAGAGGGAGAGATGGAAAACAAGAAGAGAAACAGGCAGAACTAATACTGTAGTACTACTGCATACTGCAGTACTCCATCGTGGATGATCAGAGTAATAAAGAGATGTAATACTGTAGTACTACTGCATACTGCAGTACTCCATCGTGGATGATCAGAGTAATAAAGAGATGTAATACTGTAGTACTACTGCATACTGCAGTACTCCATACAGGATTATCAGAGTAATAAAGAGATGTAATACTGTAGTACTACTGCATATTGCAGTACTCCATAGTGGATGGTCAGAGTAATAAAGAGATGTAATACTGTAGTACTACTGCATACTGCAGTACTCCATCGTGGATGATCAGAGTAATAAAGAGATGTAATACTGTAGTACTACTGCATACTGCAGTACTCTGGTTTCTCCTCTCCTCTCCCCACACCGATCAATAAGTAATCTGTTCAGGTTTTATTCTGAGAAAACGTCCTAATAAAGACTCCCTGAAGGCCAGAGCCTTCACCGGACACACACACACACACACACACACACACACACACAGCTTACTGACGAGGCGTTAACACAGATGCTGCCATCGCCTTGATATCAGGCTTTCAACTGCTGGGAGTGTGCATGTGCATGTGCATGTGCGTCTGTGTGTGTATGTATGACAAATATACCGTGTGACAGTGTGTGCATGTGTGTGTTGTGTATGACAACTGTGTCATGACAAACTGTCAGGATAAACCGATCAGCACACAAGTATGTGTGTGTGTGTGTGTGTGTGTGTCAGCAAAATACTGAACAATGTATATTAAGAGTTTTCATCGATAATCAATCGATGTCTCAAACGGCCCAAAGCAGGAAAAGACGTGGAAAAAGGGAAGATGAGTCCTGGGTAGCCTGGAAACCTGCCTGGAGAGTCCTGGAGAGTCCTGGAGAGTCATGGAAGGCCTGGAGAGTCCTGGAAGCCTTGGGGAGTCCTGGAGAGTCCTGGAGAGTCCTGGAAGGCCTGGAGAGTCCTGGAGAGTCCTGGAGAGTCCTGGAAGGCCTGGAGAGTCCTGGAGAGTCCTGGAGAGTCCTGGAAGGCCTGGAGAGTCCTGGAAGGCCTGAAGAGTTGTGGAAGGCCTGGAGAGTCCTGGAGAGTCCTGGAAGGCCTGGAGAGTCCTGGAGAGTCGTGGAAGGCCTGGAGAGTCCTGGAAGGCCTGGCCCTGTCCTCAGCCCTCCAGATCCACGCTGCTCTGATTCCTCTCAATGATTCATGAAGCGGCTCCATGCAGGAGCAGGTCATCCATAATGAATGACACAAAACATTAAAGAATGTGTTTCTTTTCTCACGTTCAATAGAAAAACACTCAAATACCTGAAATGATGTTCAGTCTGTTGTTCACTGCTTCCCACATCCCTATAACTAAAACAGGACCGGACATACACAGCAGACTGGTCAGACCTAGTTAGACCTGGTTAGACCCAGTTAGACCCAGTCAGACCTAGTTAGACCTGGTTAGACCTGGTTAGACCCAGTTAGACCCAGTCAGACCTAGTCAGACCTAGTTAGATCCAGCCAGACCCAGTCAGACCTAGTTAGACCCAGTTAGATCCAGTCAGACCCAGTCAGACCAGGTCAGACAATAAAACAGTTAAATAATCCTCAAAATCCGAATCAGACTGGGAACTGAATTCGGCCTGTGATTTTTTTGATTGATCCTTTTTATTGATTAGTCTGAGTCAGGCGAGACGAGGTCTCCGTGGAGAACAAATGAGCGACTGAACACACCGAGGACGTGAGCTTGAACCCAACAGAAACACCAAAGAGCCAAACGTCACCAACCAATAAACCAAGATAAACCTTAATCAATAGACTCCTTTAGATCTCTATTATGTTCTTTATTGAAATTTCATTCATTCCTTCAATCAGATTTTTTTTTTTTTTAAATACTTTATTTTTTTTAAATTGAATTTCTTGTTGGAAGAGGAGGATGAAGCGTTGTTTTGTTCAGACAGTGTGTGTGTGTGTGTGTGTGTGTATGTGGTGCATCCTGTCAGTGTCCTTGAGCAAGGCACTGAGCTGCCTGGCGTGTGATGGGAAGCAGGTTGTTGTTCACTGACTTTTGACCTTCCCTGTCACTATCTTGTATCAACTTTACTATCATCTCACTGCACTGGGATCATTTTGATTTATAATAATATAATAGAACTTATTTCATTGTCTTTAAAACGTCTAATTCCTTGTTACAATGAATGAGGTGAAATCAACTGATATTAGCAAAATGATCTGCCAGTGAGTTCTTTTGTTATATATCTATTATTTATATATCTAAAAATATCCTGAAATCAGCTTGATGGGATTACTTCATTACACATTACAGTTGAGTCAGCAGTAACTCACAGAGACTCACTGTAGTGTGTGTGTGTGTGTATGTAGGTTAAAGTGAATACCGAACCTTAAACCTTAAATCAAAACTCAGTATAACGTCGATTTGTTTCTGGAGCTCCATCGGCAGATCGGACCGCAGCGATCGAGGAGCTCTATGCCAGGATATTGATGAGGTTCTGGTCAGAACGATCGGTGTGATGGGAAAACACGAGAAAATATAGTCCAAGTCAAAACTGTCTTAACTTAAAGGTGGTGAACCTTTTGCTGCTACACAGTAATTCGTACTTTAGTTGTGGAGCTCATAAGAGCATCATAAGAGCATTATAAGGCAGCATAAGAACATTGTGAGTGAATGATCATAATCAGAGCATGATATCATATTAACAAACACAAAAAGCAAAACATATATGGGGCTGAATATCTAACTGTAGAGTTAACAACATGATATTTAGAAGAGAAAATCAAACAATTACACAGTTCATATGCAGCCAATCCCACAGAACAAACACAAAAGGAAATTAGAGAAGCCAAATTCCAACTTGACAATATAATAAATAAAAAGACAACCATTTTGAACATAATGACAAATCTGGAAAATACCTAGCAAATCACGCAATAAGGAGAAAAAATAAATTTCAACAATCAAAGACTCAGTGGGGAATATCACCAATGATCAACAAACTATAAACAATGTTTTCAGATAATACTACTGTGACTTATATAGTAACAACAAAGAAAAAAACTTTGTGGAAATATAATTTTTTTTAGATAGCATCACATTTCTCATCCAAAAATTTGGCTTTGGAGAATCAATAGATCAATGGATTAAAACATTCTACAGCACACCAAAGGCATCAATCATGACTAACAAACTAATCTCACAAAACGCTTCACAGAGGCACCAGACAAGGATGCCCACTCTCACCTTCACTATTCGCTCTTTTCATTGAAGCATTGGCAGCTGCAATACGCCAAAACAACAACATCACAGACATCAATACCAATAACATATTACATAAAATCAGCCTATATGCAGATGACGTACGAATATTCTTACAAAATCCAAGTAAATCAATCAAAGAATTTATTAAAGTCATCAACAAATACTCAACAAATAAATCTCCCACTTACCACTCACCACCGGCAACATCACATATTTAGGTATTAAAATCTCCTCCAAGCTGTCAGAGTTGTTCCACCTTAACTTCACTCCACTGTTAAAAACAATACAGGACGACCTAGCTCGATGGATGACATTACCACTATCCATCATAGGAAGGATTGCCACTGTAAAGATGATGATATTACCAAAAATCACCTACTTATTTACAATGATCCCAATCCAACCAACTGCAAAATGGTTCAACACACTAGACACACTAATAACAGCATTTTACTGGAAAAACAAAAAGCCCAGAATAAAACTAACATCAAGGAGGCCTAGAAGCACCCAATTTTCAACACTATCAAATGGATCCATGCAACCCATCACCTCCACCCATGGCTTGATATCGAACAAACCGAATGCCAAGACATAGCGATCACAGACCTACGCTTTCTCAGTGAATCTATCAAAAAACTCAACTGTTACAAGAATATTGCAATTGCGACGACTCTGACAGCTTAGTGGAAAGTCAACAAAATAAAAATATTTACTATGTCACCTAGTGCACAAACACCCATCTGGCACAATCCAGACTTCACTGTAAATAAATCACCTTTAGTAGGCACTAAATGGAAAGAAAAAGAGATTACACACCTCCATCACATCTTTGACAACAACACCTTGCTGAGTTTCCAACAACTTATCGAAAAATACAATATTGAGAATACTTACAATACATCCAATAAAAACACTCGATTAAGGCAAAAATAGATATTTCTAACAACCCACTGGAACAATCATCATTATTGGATAGCATCAACACAATTGAAAAATCAAACTCTCAAAACTTTATAAACTCATATACCAATGCACCTTATATTCCACTAGACAAATGGGACAGATTACCTCCATGCACTCTGGCTCTGTCCACCGATACAACATTTTTTGGGAAAAGGTAACCACTACACTATCACTACTCCTTAGATATAAAATACCATTATCCCCTTCCGTATGGATACTCGGTGATCTGGATATACTCAACACATGTTTAACACAAATCACAATACCTCTACTTGTGGCCCTAACTATCGCCAAGAAAACAATACTTCTTAACTGGAAAAATAGAAAAAAGATCAACACCTCACAACGGTTGGATCTGCTAACACAACATTTATCAATGGAACAAAACTCAGCTGTACAAAAAAAACAACTTGATCAGATCAATAAAACATACTCAACAATTCTTAGATCTATTCTGTTGCCGGTGAGCTAATGCCATAATACCTTAATAAATGTTCATAACTGCAAAAACATTCAAACACTCAAACCACACAAGTAACATTTAAGAACACCAAACCAATATTGTAAAACTTACCCAAAACACATCCAAACCCAAAACAGATATTGCCCCCCTCCCGTCTTTTTCCCCCTCTCTCCCCCTCTTTAAAAAAATTATATGAAGACTATTATTATTGTTATTGTTATTAATAATAATAATAATAATGTTATTGTTGTTATTATTATTCTTATTATTACTTTTATCTCTCTGTCTTACAAACTACCCCGTTACTTGTCATTGCCCTTTTTTGTTTGTTTGTTTTGTCTAAGTAAGTCAATAGTATTTATTGTCACTTTAATATCTGTTAGTACGTCCATTTTGTCCCTGTATGCACTAATTGGTGAATACATTTAAAAAAAATAAAATAAAAACACAACATGATATTAAATGTAATGTAATTTCCTGATGTCTCCTTGATTCCATTCTATCTTCTACTGGGTTTCTAATCTGCTTGTAAAGCATCACAACACACCTGGTGTAAAGTGTTAGCAAGTAGTTAAAAATGGAGTTAATTGGGTTTCTGTGCATGAGGTCGACATGGTGCATTATATTCTACGAGTGAAAAAGAAATTCTACAATTTGATGTGAAGCTATAAAATACATGTTAACTGTTGTGTTCCAGTCAACATGTCCGACGGCAGCAGGACTGGATGACATTTCATTAACTTCCATCACTTCCTCACTCGGGGAATTATGCTGCATCTTTTCCCTGTCTGGTGCCAACGCTCGGGTTAAAATGGTGTTTTTAAACCCAGAGAGAGACGTCCAGTGGGCGAGATAATTCCAGTGTTTTTCCTAGTGTCAGTTAACAGGATTTCATTGGCACATGGGGTCCTGAATGCATCGCCATGCAGGACCAACAGTTAGCTGGTGGAGATTGAAATGGAACCAGAGGTGTGGAATAAATACAACTCACATTTAATAATTGCCTTATAAATAAAAAGATGCTCTGTGCGCTGCAGCATGGCTTCATTTCACAACATGCACAATAAAACCAGCAGTGAGCTTTCAACCCATTTAAACACCTTCCTGTTTTCTTATATTTCTATTAAAATAATATAATATATTATTATATAGATATATATTATATATTATAATAATATAATAATAAGAAGAGACATATAACTTTATGTATATAGTACATAAAGAGAGATATTTTTAACAAATGTTTTATAGCGCTCTGTAAAACAGGACCTGCACCACAGCTTGCTCACTAATATCCATAATGTATATATAAATAAATAAATGTATATATGTACATGATCTTCATTTTGTTTCTTCTAAATGTCCTAAAGGTGTTTAAATGATCGTCCTCCTTCCTCATGGTGACTATTCGGGCTGTGAGCCGAGGAAACCTCTGCATGGCTGCATCTTACATTTCTGTTGCTCCTGTTGACTTTTTAAGACCTTTTAATGATGCCTGGAATCAAATTTAGCACTAATTTAAAATACAGATTTGAAAGATTTAAAAATACCTGACTGAATATAGTAAGTTGTGAAATTAATATTTACCTGAAGTCCAACTGTGTTTAGTAGACAGGAGGCAGGTTGTTCCACTAACCTGACAACTGGATTTAAGACATTTAATACTTTTTAATTCCTTAAATTCCTTAAAATCAGATAATTTATTTTATTTTAACTTTTTTAAGATTCTGTTGATTCCCTGTGATAAAAACTACGAAATGAAAATGTCGATGAACTGAACATCCAGCAAGGCGGATGTTCCTCTTCCTCCAAAATCTGGGGGTGGGGGGGCAGGAAGTGGCCTCCTCCCTGAACCCCTGAGCATCTGGATCAAGATGGGAGGAGGAGGAGGTGGTGTGACCCCAGACTGGCCTGGGATCAGCCCAACCCCGCCCCACCTCCCCCACCACCACTACTGGGCTGTGATGAGGATTAAAGCGCTCCTCATTAAAATCCACCTTCACTTCAATGTCAAATAAACTGATTTTTGAAACAATATTGAAGATGAGCTTCATTTTGGGGCTGCTCTATTTAGGAATTGAAGCTCTGCTGTTGCATTGTGGGTAAGATCAGGGTAGGATCATGAGATGAAAATCTAGTGTTTAAACAGTTCAACACTGTAGTTTAGTAAAACCAGCTGTCAAATTAATGGTTCCATTCAGGAAAACAAAACTAAAATCCTTGTTCAATATATGAGAATAAAAAACAGACTCAACACGTCCACCTTAACAAGCATCTAACACATCCACCTTAACAAGCATCTAACACATCCACCTTAAAAGGCAGCTAACACATGCACCTTAACAAGCATCTGACACATCCACCTTAACAGGCATCTGACACATCCACCTTAACAGGCATCTGACACATCCACCTTAACAAGCATCTGACACATCCACCTTAACAAGCGTTCTGGCTCTAGCTGCTGACAGGTGCGGCTGGTGAATGGCACTCTAACCGCATCGAGGCCGTCGGTGCGTTTTAATAATCAACACAACGACGCTACAAGACCAAAGATGAAGCTATTTGACGGAGCTGCTGATCAATCCAGTAATCAATACTCTAATCAGCCAATAGAAGGAGAGTGGTTCCACATGGCCTGCTGCTCTGCGCTGGACTGACAGAGGTCTTTAACCACTGAAGCTGAGAGACTGGCAGCAATAAAGCTGAAACACATGGGGCCCAGGCTGGGGGTGGGGGGGTGGAGGGGGGGGTGGGGGGGTGCAGGGTGCAGGGGGGGGAGGGGGGGGGGGGCCAGATAGAGTTTCAGAGTTTCAGGCTTGTTGGGATGGCATTCCAATCCAAGCAGCTTGTGCTCTCAGACTTGATAAAGGCCTGATGGTCTCCGGCCTTCTGCAGCACCAGAACCAGAACCAGGACCAGAACTAGAACCAGAACCAGCTCCCACTTCAGACCCTGCTGGCACAACCTGACGGCGTTCAGAAGGTCTGTCTGATGTCCAGATGGGTTTGGTTTCCCTTCCAACCAACCAGCTAGTTGCACTAACTAGTTCCTCCTCTCTGGTTGAAGGTGAGCTAACCAGTCAAATCAGTTGGGTCAGGTCGGAGGCCCTCAGGGGCCAGCAGGCCGGTAGGTACCCTGGTTAGGGGTCTTCTACTGCTGCTGAACAATTTCACATGGGGTACTGTACCTTGCTCAAGGGCAGATTGGCAGGTTGTTAAAGGAGTCCTGGGGATTTGAACCGATGACCTTCTGATCACAAGCGTGCCTCCCTAGCCCTCGGGCTCCTGAAGCAGCTTCCTGTCCAACTGCCCGGCCTCTCCGTGGCCTTCATCTGCAGAGATCTACAGCATCTTCCTCCCCCGAAGCAGCGAAACAAGCCCCCCCCCCCACCAGAGAGGCTGTGGAGCGTAGAGCTCAAAGCCTCCAGTGAAGAGAAGCTTTGAAGGATAAAGCCCTGGATTAAGGAGCCGGGACCCCAGCCGGGCCCCAGCCGGGCCCCCACCAGACTGACAGGGAGATATCAGGACCTCCTTTCACAGCCTCCCTCCGGCTGGACTGGACTGGTAATGAAACTCAGACACCGCACAAAACCACATCCATGTTTGGCTTGAATGTTCCTCTGGAGAACCCATGGGACCACTGGGATGAAGGAACTCTGATGGGCGGTAACCAACAGACCACCTGAAACAACCGAGACTACCGCAGGGAGACAAACCGGACAGGAGTTAAAACCCTGGCGTCCCGGTGGCTCAGTGGTCGGAGGCTCAAACCACATGAAGACGTCCTGGGTTCTAAACTAGACTGGACTAAATCATCTTCCATTAATCTGCTGAAGGCCTCCGTCCAGCGGCGAGGCTCCCTGCCGGACGGGGGTCATCCTCAACATTAGGCCCCGCCCCCCGTGAGCATCTCCTCCTCCACCTTGGTTTGTTTCCAGGCTGATGAAGCAGCTCAACGCCTGAGATGAACAACAAGAGGGAATCCCTAATCCTATTAAGAGCACCTGAGCTGGAAGAGGCTAATCCTGTTTAAAGGGAACCCCCAACACACACACACACACACACCTATCTACTACACACTACTACACACGCACACACACACACCTATCTACTACACACTACTACACACGCACACACACACACACACACACTTATATACTACACACACACACGCACACACACACACCTATCTACTACAAACACACACACACACACACACTCCAGACTCACTGTGTGTTTTTCAACATGCATGTCGGCTCGCTGGTCTGGTTCAGGTCAGGTAACTAACCAGTCTGGTTCAGGTCTGGTTCAGGTCTGGTTCAGGTCAGGTAACTAACCAGTCTGGTTCAGGTCTGGTTCAGGTCTGGTAACTAACTAGTTTGGTTCAGGTCTGGTTCAGGTCAGGTTACTCACCAGTCTGGTTCAGGTCTGGTTCAGGTCTGGTTCAGGTCTGTTTCAGGTCAGGTAACTTACCAGTCTGGTTCAAGTCTGGTAACTAACTAGTCTGGTTCAGGTCTGGTTCAGGTTCTGGTCATGGTTCAAAAGAAAACTTGCTGTCATGAGTTGGGAATTGGAGTTGAAGGTAAATGTCCCCAACAAACTACTACTATGATCCGTCAAACTACTTCCTGTTTCTAGTCGAGGCTCCGCCCCCTGATCCTTTCCTGGTGGGAAACTGTTTTTTCTCTCTCTCTCTCTCTCTCTTTCAGATGGAGAACATCCACCATCTGACCAGAAAAGGTTCTCCAGGTGGTTCCACAGCAGTAAAGAACCCATGAAGAACCAGACTGGGTTCTTTATTCTATTTAAACACTAAACCACCACATCCACCTGTCTCTCTTCCAGTGAGCCCGTCCTGTAACCAAAAGGTCACAGGTTCAACTTCCACAACAGCCATGAAGAATCGGTTTATTCAGAGTTTTCTCTTAGTAAAGTGTATTTGTGTTGCACAGCAGGACGGATGTGGCCCCCCGGTAGAGGCCACCCCCCAGTAGAGGCCACGCCCCGGTAGAGGCCACCCCCCAGTAGAGGCCACCCCCCGGTGGTTGGGGGCCGTATGACTGACAGGTCTGACATGTCTGCTATTCAGGATCCCAGATGACGCTGCACTCTGCTTTTTCCAGCTTTTCCTCCTTCTTGCTTTTCTTTCCCTTCCTCAAATCTCCAGCTGCTCGAAGGTCAAAGGTCACAGTTTGCTCTGAGCTCCAGCCAATCCCAGAGCTCTGAGCCAACCGGCCTGTCAGGACCAAATCTGAACCAGACTGACCAGGTGAGGAGCCGACAGCCACCGGCGACGCCCCCTCACCGACAGATCACATCCAACCCCAGAAAGCCAACATGGCTGCTGCGACTCCCTCCCTGCCTTTCTCAACAGGTCACCCGCCGGCCGAAACCCTTTGGACGCTGACGCCACTTTAGTATCTGGAAACATCCAATCCATCTTCATCACCTGAACTGTTGTTGTTGAGCTAGCAGACCGGTAGTGGATACGAGGCATCAGTGGTGAATAAATAGAATAGAATAAGAGAAACCATGTTGAGGACCGTTTGGTTGGTGATATACATATAAATACATATAAATACATATAAATACATATAATACGAATCACAAAACACAACCAGCGCAGGTTTCTGTCTCAAGCATTTTAAAACGTTGCGTCCACTTTACACAAAACAACTGAAAATCATTTTGTCTCTTATTTATTCTTAAAATCGTAATTTCGTAAAACAAGTGAAAGATTCTTCCTGTGGGGAAGAAGAGGGTTCAACCGATACTCCAAATAAACACCATGGGACACTCTCCACTGACACCCGGGATGATACTGATACTACTACTACTACTACTACTACTACTAATAATAATACTAATAATAATAATAATTTAGTCAATTAAAAAACTGAAATTCAGATTCAAATTTCATATTCAGTTTTAGTAACTAATAATTACAGTCAGACAGCAAATGTGTTTTTTTGGGCTGAACCTTTAATTTTGTCAGTATGTATTATTGTATATTGTATGTATTAATAACTCGGAGCTTTTATACCTTTTAAAATGTGATTCTGATTTCTGTTAATTTAATTTATATTTAATTAAAACTGATTCTCCAGGTCAGAAAAAGGAAAAACTTTATGAATCTGAACTGGATTAAATGATTCAAAACTATAAAATAACAAAAGATTTTCTTTAACAATGTAGAATAATCAATCGATTGACATTTTTATTGTTGCCAATATTTCAGATTGGACCTGAGAAAATGTGACTGAAATTTATGAGATGACAGAAAATAAGTGGTAAAGAATAAAGAAGAAATAGTTCGGCTGCATGTTAATATACAGACTACCAGGCTCAGTAATGAACCAATTATTATGGATGTACAACTGAACGGTTCTGGTTCTGGTTCTGGTTCTGGTTCAGAGATCCAGACTCCCTAAGACTATTTTCTGAACGGCGTCTTCCTTCGTTCGGGTCGGGGACATGTCTTCATCGCCTCATGAGGGACGAAACTACTTAGTGAACATTTAAGTTTTGAATTAAATTCCAGTAAAATGCTTTTAATTTAGTTTTAGTTTCTCCTCCAGTCTCATAATTACAACAGGAAGTTGTTGTTCATTTGATAATAATTTGTTAAGTATTAATTCAATGTGATGTCTTGCCTGCTTTAGTCGTTCTCTATCCACCTTCACGTCATTTAGACTAGTATTGAGTGTTAAAATATTATAGAGACAATTTCACTTGTTTCAAGGCAAAATCAACTAGAATGTTCTTAAGTCACGTGACATTCTCCTGACGGATTTCATTGAAACACGTGAATCTGCATTGCAGACAAACACATTTCCACCCCACTATATATCCTGCTGGTTGTGAAGCGGCAGCAGCCTGGTGACGTTCAGGTGATTCTGGTGGGTTGGAGTGGCTGTGTGTCTTTCAGCTCACATCCAAAACCCATTACAAGCCTTTCAGCTGAACAGACTGCATTTTGAAAGAGTCTCCAGCACTTTTCAGGAAGTCGTAAACCTGCTGTAAGAACCAGCCAGGAAATCCAGGAGCTTCGGCGCTTCGCCGAGCCGCAGTGTTTAATTTCTCTATTTAACCTTTATTTAACAGGCCGGGCTCCTCGAGGAGGCCAGAAGAGGAAGCAGCATGAGGACAAACAGAAAAGTCACAGAATGTAGAATAAACTACAAGAGTCAAACTACTGATTCATTATCGGTTCAAGTCACCAGCTCAGTTTGTTTGGGGGCAGACAACATAAAGGGTTTTATTGCAGCTGCATCACCACAACATCCCATAATGCACCAGGCAGAGATCTGGCCTAAGATTTCCATTTGGTCCAGTCTCTCCATAAAACACTGCAACTGTTGTAGAAAAGGAATTTCACTGAAAATGGTTTAAAATGTTTTTTCCCATCTGAAGGGACCCCAGGGGGTGTGAACGCAATTCACATTTGTTATTGTAGTGGCCAATCAGGAGCCAGCTTTATGTTGTCTGTCTGCATGTTGGACTCAATAAAACTAAACCATTAGCGCTGATCAATTAGACAACAACGGCTCTCATAAATCCTCCACTGTGCAGCAACAAGCCATTAGGGCCCGCCGCTTCCCTGAACCACTTCAAATGAAACACCGCTGACATCGGTACCTAATGTAAATCACACGAACCGTCCAGCCAGCCGACCGCCACCAGATCTAACCAGGAGCACAACGCCGCCACTCCTCGCCGACAGAAACCTGGAAACCAAATCCCCTCAGTGTCTTTGTGCCAGAACGCTGTAATCCCTGCACCGCACTAATTTATGGTTTGGACCGTTCCAGGACCTATAGGGTTCCCTGGATGGAGAACTCCATCAGAAAACACTGATAGGGTTGTAGGTTTCTGCCCTGCTGCTCCACATGAACATGAGGCAGCCAGGACTTCAAAGTTTGTTGGCTTCAGACTCGATGTGGGTCAGGCATTAAAATGCATGAGCAGGGAGCAGAAAGCATGATGAAGTGCTGAGACACGAGGAAGAGGAATAAAAATAACTGTAGGAAAGGTCTGAGAAAAAGCATTCACCTCTCTGCTGAAGCGCCACAGACAGGACTGTCATTGGTTAATACTATGGGGGGGGGGGCAGAGTGCTTATTGTCTGATTGACAGCCATGTAGTTTTTAGGGTTTTATTGAACAGGTTTCAAGGACCCAAAGGTCACCAAGCACCACATCGATGAGCCGGGAAACATTCAAGGAAAAAGAAACACCAACATTGCAGCAGCCTCGTAGCTGAACAGAGTCCAGACCAGCTCAAGTCCTGGTTCCAGGCGGTCCAGGCCCTCGATACCTTGGCTCAGTGGGAAGGAAGCGCTTGGCCTCGACACACGAAGCAAACTGCAGCAGCTTCGACGCTCGCTGGGTCATTTCAGTGAATGAGGCTTTGAATCTAGATTATGGATTATTCATTTTGCTGTGGTAGATATTATTATTATATATTATTTTGATCTTTAAAGAGACGTTAGAAATATTTAACTTGTGTCAAGCTAATAATGACAAACTCAGTGAAAAGATTTATTCCACCCTGAGACGGAGTTCAACCGTCAGCAGCAAGGACAAAAATGGAATTATACTTGCTGCTTTTTATACTTTTACTTTCATACTTCTAAATACTACTAATACTACAGTTTTTATAATTTTACACTCTTTCTAATAATTCCTGCGTCAGTCCAAGCATGGATGTGATGTTGTGTGTGACAGTAATCTGCCGTGTGATTAGATCCCGGCTGAAAGGATCGGCTGTCTGGCGGTGACGGCAGCGGCCCGCCGCTTCATTTAATTCAATTTACAAATTAACAAATACGCTCATGGAAAACGTCCCAACGTCCCGAGTAGAGAAACAAACTGATGTTTTAGTAGGACCAAGCATTAAGACATGTAGAGATTAGATTAGATTCAGCTCTATTGTCATTGCACAGAAACAAGTACGAAATGCAGTTTAACCCCAGAAGGAGAAATAAAAGTCTCTCTGGTCGTGACCTCGTGGTTTCCAGGTCCTCCTGCTGCTCTACAGGCGTCGCCTCAACCCTCCATTATCCACAGAGAGGTTTCAAACAGCGAGGACACGCTGGATGATAATCCCATGACACTTCAAATTCATTTCCAGCGGGTCGTTTGTGTTGAAACCAACAGGACCGGCAGCGCTAAAGGGTTAGCGTTACTTTAATTAATACAACAGAGAGCGCCGGCCCCAAACTCTCAACATCATCTGACATTTTATTCATTTTCCACAACAGAGAAACTTTTCAAAAGGCCAAACAGTAAAAGACGGATTCTATCCAGCAGTAAAGCGTCTCTGCACCGAGTCGTATTGATGAGCTCGTAGTCTGAAGACACGATGGTGGAGATCAGCAGCAGCTCTGAGGTCAGATTAAAATGGATTCGTGTACAGTTGTTGTGCTTGCAGGTAAAAAGGTTTGTTGGAATTCAAAGGCGACAAAAATGTAGAATTTTTATTTAGACGAGACCAACAGGATGAAACCTGCTGATCACCTGATCGGCTCTTAGCTATCAGCTAAGCATCACGTCCTGTGAATCGTAACCATGACGACTCGTCAGTTTGACCCGACAGTGGAACTTTTCGTCCATCTCATCTCAGGTTTCCCTCCAGTGGAGGAGAAAATGGCGGACGGTTGTGTTTAGAGTGAAACTATACAACACCACCTAGAGGAACCCACAGCTACTACCTCCGCCATTTTGTTCCATCTCCTAACTCCAAGGTCACGCCCCCTCGACCTCGTTCCTACAATCTGGGCGACTTCCCTTCATCACGACAAGAAAGCTTTCTCTGCCACAACACAGGACAGAAAACCACACAGGTACCGATGTGGTCCGGGTGTTCAGGCCTGGCAACCCAGGTCCTGAGGTCGGGGGCGGGGCCGTACGACATCACCAACATGGCCGCTGTGAGAAAACTGCAATGCATCAAACCATAAGCGTAAAGTAAAGAAGAGGTTTAATAAAGCTGCAGCTGGAAACGGAGGGCAAGAAAAACTTGGAGGCGAACTCGTTTTCTGACAATTAATATTTCTGACAACAAATTACGTTAAAAATACTTAATAAATACAAATACAGTAAAAGATCCAGAAGAAACGAGTCGATTGAAACGCATTGAGTAAAAATGTTTTTTCAGTAACACGGAAATATGAAATATCTCTGCACAATATGTGTGGACGTGAAAAACCGAATAAAATTCACCATCAAATGTTTGACGGAGGAATTAACTGACATTATGACAGAGGGAGAATTCAGCTGAAAATAAATCAATCCGATATGAAATCAGTTCTGAGACCTGCAGGTCCAGACGGCTCTACTGGCTTTGGGCTGATGCTGTCATTCTGAGCCTAACCTAGTACGGTAGCTGCTCAGGTTACCGGTTCATAACTTAACTTAACTAGCAGGATCAACAATCTGACCAAACACTCAAAACCTGATCAAGAACTTCCAAGGCGAGGACTCTCGTATAGTTAATATAATTAATATATAATATCATATCATATAATATAATGTAATGTAATATCATTTAATATAATGTAATGTAATGTAATGTAATGTAATATAATATAATATAAAGTAATATAATATCATATAATATAATGTAATGTAATGTAATGTAATATAATATAATATAAAGTAATATAATATCATATAATATAATGTAATGTAATGTAATGTAATATAATATAATATAAAGTAATATCATATCATATCATATCATATAATATAATGTAATGTAATATAATATAATATAATATAATGTTATATAATATAATGTAATGTAATGTAATAATTATTATATATATTATAATTGTTAACTCAGTACCAGTAGGTTTAGTTAGTGTTAACTCAGTACCAGCAGGTTTAGTTAGTTTAGTTGGGGTTCTGGTCAGGCCCCTCTCCCTCCTCGGGCCCCTCACTGTAAATCTCCGGAGTTCCTGCAGCCTCATTTTGTCAAACTGACGTCTGAAGTTTCCTGGGAGGTTTTCAGCTGCTAACTCAGATCGGTGGACCAGATGTGATCCAACGGGCTGCAGCCAACGTGGTTACATCTAACCAGTTTCATTAAAGGAGCTCTACTTCCTCCTGGCCAGGCTGATCCCAGACCTGCCAAGACCTTTATGGCAGAAATCTACCCTTTGCATTTCAATCAGAAGACATGGCAGCAAAAAATAATGCTCTGAAAAGATCAGTGCTGTTTAGCTTGGTGGTTGTTCTCCACCAGATATTTAATCATCCCTGCCTGCAGTCCGTCGCCTGTTCAGTCCGTCACATGGTAACCTTACAAGGTTACCATGTGAACAGAGACGCTCGGCAGCGACCAGCGATGATGGAAATGTCAGAGTGATTTGTTTCCTTCCTGTTTGATTCGTGTTAAATGTTCCTCTAATGAACGGCAGCGTCTCCCAATAATAAACTGAAGTGATCCAGAGAGAAACGATACTGAACTGGAGACCAGAGGAACCGAATCTCCCCTTCCTGGTAGAAAGCAGCTGCAGGTCTGTTCATCTAAACCAGGAGAGACCAGAAACCACCAGGAGCTGAAAGCCACCTGAACTCATCACAGTCAGATGACGGGGAAAGTATCATTGTTCATGTTGCTGGTTGTTTGTCCTACAATGATCTCGGCCCCCGGCCCCAGAATGGACTCACTCACATCCTAACAGAAGAGGATTACACTGGTCTGGTTTCTAGTCTGGTTTCTGGTTTCTGGCTGGATCTCATCAACCTTATAGAGTTTATACAATGCAAAGATGAACTGAGGTCCAAACATGCACTATTAACACACACACACACACACACACACACACACACACTGCTGAC
Organism: Hoplostethus atlanticus; assembly: GCA_034670405.1. Taxonomy (NCBI): domain Eukaryota; kingdom Metazoa; phylum Chordata; class Actinopteri; order Trachichthyiformes; family Trachichthyidae; genus Hoplostethus; species Hoplostethus atlanticus. The sequence goes on along the minus strand of JAXDDX010000148.1, from coordinate 200,827 downwards.
AAGTTTTATTTCTAAATCATGGGCAGAAGGTTCCCTGACCTCAGACCACCTCATGTTCACTATCTATATGTTCCTAATGAGTCAATCCTGTCATTTTTTATTAAATTGATCATGAGGTATTTTAATAGTTGAGACTGTGTTGAACTCAGTGGATTCTTCAGTTCTCTTAAAGTACTGATCACTGAATTAAATGTAGAATTTTGTATTTTTCCTCAGGACATTTGGAGAATTTCTTTGAGGAACTTAATAAAGTTGAATTTGTCCAACACATCCTGAGGTCCTCCAATAAAATAACTAGTTCAATTCAATATCATTTCATTTAGTAGAAGTCAGCCCGACTGAATATACGAATGACTGAAGCTTCAGTTTCAGCTCCAATATGAATCCAACAATACGAGACAACATCCAGACACATTATGAGTCCCAATGGAAACATGAAGGGACATAATAGAGATACCAGGAGATAAAAAACACCATCAAGTACTATACGGTCACTATAAACTCACTATTGATTACCAGTCCGATTATCAGCCCCTATCGGAACAGTGTGGTGTCCTACCTGGGGTTGGAGCTGTTCCAGTACACTCCATACCGGTCAGAGATCAGCTTGTCGTCGGCCAGCACGCAGACCCAGGCCAGCAGGGTGACCAGCAGCACCGACTCCATCTGGGGCGACCGGCCGGGCCGAGGCTTCGTCCCTGTGCGATTCTGTCCTTCACTTGCCTGGTGTCCAACTTGGAGCACCAACTGAACGCATTCAAACGCTCGGCTTTCTCTTGTCCGGTTCAATGTTGAAATACATTCCTGTTGACTTGAACGCAGGGACA
>JAXDDX010000148.1:112500-195000 GCA_034670405.1 Hoplostethus atlanticus | reverse complement strand
CCAGCAGATCACATTTAGACCCACTAAGGTTAAGAGATGAGGAGACCAAACTCAGGTCTCATCCCATCTAAGCAGCTTTTTGACGTGGTGCGCCCCCTGCTGACTATCACAAGCATTGGAAGGATTCAACAGCATTTTATTAAAGGGACAATTTCACCTGAAACTTCCCTAATATTAGCCTGTGTGTGTGTTTCCCATGCCTCCAGTCAGTTAGTGAATCTCTCCTTTAGTAATAAAACTTGTGCTGTCCCCTCTGAGGTCCTCTGATGACTTCCATATTGTGTGGAGTATCGACATGTGGGACGCATCATCCTCCGTTCATCCTGCACTTTGTTTCTGTACTGTTCTCCCTCAGCGTCCTCCCAGCGAGGCTATATTGAGTTCAACAGCTAAACTTCTTATTGCACTGAGGTCCTCCAGGGAACAGTCAGGTGTGTATCTTTGGAAGGTTTAATGAAATAAATTTGTGAACCTGCAATACGAGAACACACAACGTACAGCAGTTTAGTTTTTAGTATACAAACAGGAATGGAGGCTACGCTGACAAGGTAAGTATTCATGTAGTTAAACAGGGTAAGTATCTCTACGATGTAAAGATCATATCTGCAGCATTTATAGATTACATTTATAATCAGGTAAGTATTTTACAGGTAAGTTCTCTTCTCTATACAATAGTAACTTTTGATTGTAACTGTTAACTGTTGTAACTAGCTAGCAACAATAACAAAAAATAACAATAACAATATACTAACCCTCATCTTTCAGTAAAAGTGATGAATGTTGTAATTAGTTGATATAAACTTCAATATAGTTCTGAACTAAATGTCACTCACTGAAAATGCCATCAAAAGTAGTAAACAGGAAGAAGAAGAGAGATTGTAGCTGAGATTCAAACTGACGAACATTCCAAGATCTCTCAGGTTTAACAGGTCCAGGTCTTTCAGGTGTACCTGGTCCAGGTCTCTCAGGCTTAACTGGTTCAGGTCTCTCAGGTCTAACAGGTTCAGGTTTCTCAGGTCTAACAGGTCCAGGTCTCTCAGATGTACCTGGTCCAGGTCTCTCAGGCTTAACTGGTTCAGGTCTCTCAGGTCTAACAGGTTCAGGTTTCTCAGGTCTAACAGGTCCAGGTCTCTCAGGTCTAACTGGTTCAGATCTCCCAGGTGTACTTGGTTCAGGTCTCTCAGGTCTAACTGGTTCAGATCTCTCAGGTCTAACAGGTCCAGGTCTCTCAGGCCTAACTGGTTCAGATCTCTCAGGTCTAACTGGTTCAGGTCTCTCAGGTCTAACAGGTCCAGGTCTCTCAGGTGTACCTGGTCCAGGTCTCTCAGTCTTAACTGGTTCAGGTTTCTCAGGTCTAACAGGTTCAGGTTTCTCAGGTGTACTTGGTTCAGGTCTCTCAGGTCTAACTGGTTCATGTCTCTCAGGTCTAACAGGTCCAGGTCTCTCATGTGTACCTGGTTCAGGCCTCTCAGGTCTAACTGGTTCATGTCTCTCAGGTCTAAAAGGTCTAGGTCTCTCGGGTGTACCTGGTTCAGGTCTCTCAGGTCTAACTGGTTCAGGTCTCTCAGGTGTACCTGGTTCAGGTCTCTCAGGTCTAACAGGTCCAGGTCTCTCAGGTGTACCTGGTCCAGGTCTCTCAGGCTTAACTGGTTCAGGTTTCTCAGGTCTAACAGGTTCAGGTTTCTCAGGTGTACTTGGTTCAGGTCTCTCAGGTCTAACTGGTTCATGTCTCTCAGGTCTAACAGGTCCAGGTCTCTCAGGTCTAACAGGTTCAGGTCTCTCAGGTGTACTTGGTTCAGGTCTCTCAGGTCTAACTGGTTCAGGTCTCTCAGGTCTAACAGGTCCAGGTCTCTCATGTGTACCTGGTTCAGGTCTCTCAGGTCTAACTGGTTCAGGTCTCTCAGGTGTACCTGGTTCAGGTCTCTCAGGTCTAACAGGTCCAGGTCTCTCGGGTGTACCTGGTTCAGGTCTCTCAGGTGTACCTGGTTCAGGTCTCTCAGGTCTAACAGGTCCAGGTCTCTCGGGTGTACCTGGTTCAGGTCTGCCCCCCTGCTGGTTGGACAGCAGAACAGAACACTAGGAAATAACAAGCTGGCAGTCCTGCTGGGTCGGTTCTGTCCTGCTGGGTCGGTTCTGTTCTGCTGGGTCGGTTCTGTCCTGCTGTCGGTTCTGTGTGTGTGTGTGTGTGTGTGTGTGTGTGTGGTGATGTCACCTGTGTCTTGACCACTGAACTTGACTACTGAGTACAGTAGCTACTGACACAGTACAGGACAGAAATATGGTCTACCAGTACTACCAGTACTACCAGTACTATCAGTACCATCAGTACTAACAATACTATCAGTACTACTGTACAGTACCAGTACCAGTATCAGTAACTCAACCAGAACAGATGTATTGGTACATTTCTATCAGACCCACCTGGGACCAACACAGCTTAAAAACATGGTCCGGTACTGGTACTGCACCATAGTACTGGTACTGCACCATAGTACTGGTAGTACTGGACCATAGTACTGGTACTGCACCATAGTACTTGTAGTACTGGGTCATAGTACTGGTACTGCACCATAGTATTTGTGCTGCACCATAGTACTGGTACTGCACCATAGTACTGATAGTACTGGTACTGGGCAATATTACTGGTAGTACTGGTCCTGGACCAGACCAGGTTAGTGTTGTGGTCTACAGCCTCGTAGTAACCCTATAATACATTTTAGATCCATACAGATATCACAGAAAAACTACAAGTCCCTATAGGAAACCACAGTGATGTCACAGTGATGTCATAGGAGGAACCTATGTTATCCATATAGCAATAGTTTAGTATAGTAGTAGTATATTATATTATATAAAATACAGGAGATAAAAATACCACAAAATGCAATACGATCATATAAAGTCACTATAGACATTTAGCTGTGGTAATATCTTATTGGTTAATGAAAGGTTTTATTTTAACCAATCAGAGGGTCTCTGACCCATTATGGTTCCAGTATCCTAACCAAAGAACCCTGGAAGAACCGCCTGTTTGTGGCCTCAGCACCAAAGTTTCTTCAGTTTGGTCTGCGGTGTTTTGTCCTTGGCGAAGGAGAGACCAGCTTCTCCACAGGGGGTCTGCTGCTCGGAGCTCCTGGTCTGAATCAGGCAGACCAAACAGATTTAATGGACTGGTGTTGACGCATCCATCATCCTTTAATTGGCCTGCTAGCTTTGTGTTTGGCTGGCGAAGTGTGTGTGTGTGTGTGTGTGTGTGTGTGTGTGTGTGTCACTCGCTGCCATCCAATCTCAGCTACTTTTGTTAAAAAGCAGCTTTATGTTCCGGAGATGCATCATGGAAATGTACTTGTGTGACCAATTAACGTCATTTAAAAAAGAATTAACGTCCCAATTATCAGCTAGCGGAGGAAGTACCAGTACCATAGTACCAGTACTATGGTGCAGCACGCCGTTAGTGGCAGAACATGGACAATTATTCATGTTTCACATGCCAACGCAATTACCTGCTGGCTCGACGCAGGAGGGGCTGCAATCAAATAAACACCGGGGCGGGTGCGAGCTGGCAGGTGGGGGGGCTGCTGATGTTTGGGGTGTTGACCATCAGGAAAGCGTCTCTGGTGATGGGGAGCAGTGAACCATACTTCTGCATAATCTGCCTTTTAGGGCAAAAGCACTGAGCTGTCAGAGGGATGCGAAGCGCCGGACCTGCCTGGCTAACTACATGATGTACCTGTCAGCTGGACCTGCCATTAGCTCCATGCAGAACACTGTCCCCCCACCCCCAACATGTCAAAACACGCGTGACTGCTCAGCTAGCTCTGGTTGCATACCAGACAAACACATCCACGGCATTTCATTCGGCAATCTGGATTAGCTGTTTTGACAGCCATCTTGTGTTTGTGGTCACTCAACAGGGGAGCCGAGTGATGGAGGCACTCTTAGCGAGAGTGGAAATCTGGGGGAAGAGATTGGCTCAGAAGTAGTTAGCACGGTTGGGGGAAAACATGGGGCCGATATTTGGGTGTAGGGTGGGAGGTGGGGAGTGGTACAGCGTGGAGAATTAGCATTTAAAGTACTTGCCCACCAGGCATTACCACACCTTGTGCGCTCAGCCAATATGTTCCCTGCTGGCCTTTGAAAACTCCAGCCGACGCTCCCAAAATCACAAAACTTTTTCAGAGTGTTCGCCAAACCTGCTCGCTTCTATTCTGGCTTGAATATTTTCCAGGGTCATAAGGTACAGAAATGACTTCCTGTTTCTACTTTTAGTTCATTTCCTGGAATGGAGAAGGAAATGACAGCGTGGCTCCAGGCAGGGCGGACAGAGCCATCCTCAGCCGGATCCTTTAATCACAGCCTGCAGCAGATCTGAATAAAGACGGCTGCTTCAGCACCGCAGGGAAACCAGACGAGTGGACAGGTGAAGATGAATGCTCTCTAGAACACTGTATCACTGCAGGCTCTTATTACATCAACCTACACAAAAACTACAAATCTACTTGAGCCTGAGTCTGAACATGATGTTGATCAGATAGACATGATGTAAACTATAATAATACGAATACACAACAGAGCTTTAATAATCAAATCAAACTCATAAATTAAAACGAGTAGAGAAATATAAGGATGAAACACATCAACTCGACAGTTAATGTGTTTCAATTAAACTGTGATATATATATAAACACATTTATTTGGGATGTTTGAGTCCTATCAAATCTATTCTATCAAAGTGAAAACAAAATGTATGTGGAAGGATCAAATTAAAATAACATAATAACAATAGAAATCAAGTTTTCATCATTTTTCAACCCCTTTGCTTCATTGACACACCAGAAACAATATTTGGGATTAGATGGATGGATGGCTGGATGGATGGATAATGGATGAAAGGATGGATGGATGGATGGGTGGATGGATGGATGGATAATGGATGAAAGGATGGATGGATGGATGGATGGATGGATGGATGGTCAGCTCCTAGTATAAATGTGCAGCAGGGTGGATGTTGCTGTGTGGTCTTTCCCGGATAGATAAAGGTTAATAAAAATAATACATAAAGGTTAATAAGGGTTAATAAAAATAAATGAAGGTTATTAAGGTTAATAAAATTAATAAAGGTTAATAAAATTAATAAAGGTTAATACAAATAAATGAAGGTTTATAAAAATAAATGAAGGTTAATAAAAATAAATGAAGGTTAATAAAATTAATAAAGGTTAATAAAGGTTAATAAAATTAATAAAGGTTAATAAAAATAAATGAAGGTTTATAAAAATAAATGAAGGTTAATAAAAATAAATGAAGGTTAATAAAATTAATAAAGGTTAATAAAGGTTAATAAAATTAATAAAGGTTAATAAAAATAAATGAAGGTTTATAAAAATAAATGAAGGTTAATAAAAATAAATGAAGGTTAATAAAATTAATAAAGGTTAATAAAGGTAAATAAAAATAAATGAAGGTTAATAAAAATTAATAAAGGTTAATAAAGGCTATAAAAGTTAATAAATGTATAAAAGTTAATGAAGGTCATAAAGTTTAAGCTGTGCTACACAAATGGCTTTCTGCTGAGACCCCCCCCCCCCCAGCAGCAACACCGACCAAATCTAACCTAATCTAATCTAATCTAAACTGAACTGAACTGAGCTAAACTAAACTAAAAGTTTCAATAGATTCAGTAAATTTCAGTAAATTCAGTATGACGTCTTTTAAGAATCACAAAGAAACAAGAAACGTGTTTGATTAAAATTTTCATAGTTCATCTTCATCATCTTCTTCAGTTTACCCTGAAAAAAGTGAATGAATGATCTGCCAGTGCAGTGAGACGATTTGACTAAAACACCCTGAAATAAGTTTGATAAGTTGGAAACAAAATAAATCCCAGAGCTACAAAATGAGTTGAAAATCCATTTATTTAGGATTTTTGTTCTAAAGTGTTTTTATCAAGTAAAGTGGAAACGACCAGAACACAATAAATCATCTGGGTTTCTCCGCTGTTCTGATGTGACCTTTAGACGTTGCTTACTGCTGCTTTCCATTTAGTGAAGGTCAAGGTGGCGTGACCTTTGACCTTGCTTTGTAGTTCTACTGTATTCTCTCTCACTGTGTTCGCCAGCCAGAGTTAAACAGCAGCAACCAGATGGCCAAGTGTCAGACAGATTAACGCTGGCATGAGAAGGGCTGCCATGAATTCAAGTCAGACAAGAGCCAGCCTGGGACGCCCAGCACAACCGGCACCGAGCACCCCACCCTCCACCCTCCACCCCCCACCCTCCATCACCCATCTCCACTCTGTGAGGGGGGGGCCTGGAGCTTTTGTTCTCTTTGGAACGAGCAGGAGGAAGAAAAGCGAAGCGTCAAAGAGCAACTTAAACCAGAAATCTTTAATCACCATCTTGAAAGGAACTATTGAGTCGGGCTGCGTCTCGCCAAGTCCTCTGAACTGTCCGTCAGTCTTAGCCATGTGGGGGTGGGGGGGTTGGGGGGGTTAGTGGGGTGGGGGGGGGTGCACCACATGAAAAAAGACTTCAACTTTGAAGTAACTGAATCTAAACTCCAGGCACCTCCACAATTAGCAGTGTGGCCAGTATCTGACCAGAACAAACTAACTAACCAAATGACTGACTGACTGACTAACTAGCTGGCTGACTGACTAACTAACTAACTAGCTGACTGACTGACTAATTAGCTGACTGACTGACTAACTAACTAACTGACTGACTGACTAATTAGCTGACTGACTAACTAACTAACTAACTAGCTGACTGACTAATTAGCTGACTGACTGACTGACTGACTAACTGACTGACTGACTGACTAACTAACCAAATGACTGACTGACTGACTAATTAGCTGACTGACTGACTAACTAACTAACTAACTGACTGACTGACTAATTAGCTGACTGACTGACTAACTAACTAGCTGACTGACTAATTAGCTGACTGACTGACTAACTAACTAACTCGCTCACTCACTCACTTACTCACTCACTGACTGACTGACTGACTGACTGACTGACTAACTAACTAACCAAATGACTGACTGACTAACTAACTAGCTGACTAATTGACTAACTAAATGACTGACTGACTGACTAACTAGCTGGCTGACTGACTAACTAACTAGCTGACCGACTGACTAATTAGCTGACTGACTAACTAACTAACTAACTAGCTGACTAACTAACTGACTGACTGACTGACTAACTAACTGACTGACTGACTAACTAACTAACTGACTGACTGACTGGCTGGCTGACTGGCTGACTAACTAACTAGCTGACTGACTGACTGACTGACTAACTAACTAACTGACTGACTGACTAACTGACTGATTGACTGACTGGCTGGCTGACTAACTAACTAGCTGACTGACTGACTGACTGACTAACTAACTAGCTGACTAACCGTGGACGTCGGTGGATTCGGTGGTTTCACACCGTTCAGTTTGTTTTTACGGTATGAATGCAGCATCAGCTGTGGGTTTTATGTGTAGGTGGAGAGAGTGTAGGTAATGTCTTGTCACTGCATTGCATTCTGGTCTATCCTGGCTACTGCATTGCATTCTGGTCTATCTACTGTCGGTGGAGAAATTGGTCTCTCTCCTCTCCGCCGATGGATTTCTCCTGTATGATTGTTGATCGTCGGTCTAGACAAAATATAAAACAAAATAAAATATTAAAAATAATAAACATCATGAACCAAAGAGAATCCTACACTCAGTTCATAGTGGTGTTTCTTCTATTTTGTCCATGCCCTTTATATATATATATATGTGTGTGTGTGTGTGTGTGTTAGCGGGGGGGGGGGATTATGCAAAAATATCTGTCCAGAAATGACTGGAGTGGAACGCTTTCTGCCTGACGGCCATGCAAGGCCAAGCTGGCATGCCGGTATTTTTCCCACAATCCCTCTTTGTTCACTGGTGTGTCACCGGTCCAACATGGAGGAGAGAGGGAGGAGAGAGAGGGGCGATCGACTATCGCAGGACGGAGGGCCGAAGGGATGGAGGGACGAAGGGATCACGGGATGAAGGGATGGAGGGCCGAAGGGATCAAGGGATCCCTTCTACTACTAGTGTGGGCCCGGTTAGCTCAGTCAGTAGAGCATGAGACTGTTAGTTAGCTCGTTAGCTTGTTGGCTCGTTAGCTTGTTGGCTCGTTAGCTTGTTGGAACTCTCACCTTCGCTTTGGATAAAAGCTAAGTCTAAGACTGTAATGTACTTCTGCTAATACTACTGCTGCTAGTACTTCTACTGCTAATACTACTACTACTACTACTGCTAGTACTACTACTGCTAATACTACTACTACTACTACTACTACTACTGCTAATACTACTACTGCTAGTACTACTACTGCTAATCAAACATCACAACATAAACATGACAGTCACCGATGGAAACTTCCTGGTGAAAGCGTCGTTACGTTCCGTCTGCCCCACCGACACAGCAGAAGAAGAAAAACATCCAGCAACGAAGAGTCTCTAACGCATTCAACACACTGTGACCTTTAGGTGACCTTTAGATGACCTTTAGATGACCTTTAGGTGACCCACTGACCTACATACTAACACAAACACACACTAACACACACTGACAAACACTAACACACATAAGACACACTAACACACATAACACACACTAACACACATAACACACACTAACACACTAACACACACTAACACACACTAACACACATAACACACACACTAACACACAAACACACACTAACACACATAACACACACACTAACACTAATACACAAATACACACTAACACACACTAACACACATAAGACACACTAACACACATAACACACACTAACACACATAACACACACACTAACACACATAACACACACTAACACACATAAGACACACTAACACACATAAGACACACTAACACACATTACGCACACTAACACACATAACACACACACTAACACACACACTAACACACAATAACACACTAACACACATAAGACACACTAACACACATAAGACACACACTAACACACATAACACACACTAACACACACACTAACACACAATAACACACAACACACACTAACACACACTAACACACGACGCACACTAACACACATAACGCACACTAACACACATGACGCACACTAACACACACACTAACACACAATAACACACACTAACACACACTAACACACTAACACACACTAACACACATAACACTAACACACACTAACACACATAACACACACTAACACACCTTCGGGTGGATTCCAGGCGACCAGTGTCCTCGAGCGTGTATTTGAATGATTTCAAAATAAAGGTACTGTTGAAATGTTGGATGAAGACTATTACAAGACATTTAATTTAGCTCAGATCAGCCTGAGAAAAAACCTCCAAAATAAGAGCCCCGGGCTCTGAGTCGTTACAGCTGAAAGATTCATATTACAGTTTTTCTCAATTGTTTACACACAAAAACTGGAACTATGCACACAATGGTGAAAACCTGATGGTGAAGACGTTGTTGGCAAAACTCTAAGCACAATTCCTTTGTTTTCACTCAAATAGCAATTCTAAATCCCAGTTTTGCACTACTCTACACACAGATCCTTTTAGTTCACATGGAAAACACTGGCCTTCAAAATGCCTTCAACATGATTACCAACTGGTCTAACTCATCCACACCTGCTCAAACTCAATTGGCTAAACTTTTCAATTATCTGTCAAAGCATAAAAGAGGCATCAGGTGACTTCTTCTGTGTCTGAAACAATGGAAGCGCAACTATCAGAGAGAGGGAGAGCGAGGAGGAGGAGGAGGAGGAGGAGGAAGAAGAAAAAGGCGGTGAGACAATATTTCTAATAAAATCGAAACTTTGGTTGACCATGTACTCAATCATGGCCTAACAATGACCGAAGCTTTTTTTGTTTTTGCTTGGCCACGGAGAACATGGCAGCCGATAGAGGAGGTCCTCTGGCCTGATTAGGATCGGAGGCGGGATGCAGACTGGTTTACATGCAGATCTGTTTCACCACATTTTATATTTTTATTTTTTGTGGGCCTACGAAAATATTTTTTTTGCAGTTAGTTCAGTCAGCTGAACATTTTACTGTATTACAGTAACAAATAAATATTTGCTTTGTTACCTTTTTGTATTTGTGCACTGACTTCATGACATCCCCAGACAGTCTAAACATGTTCTTACTGCAGTGTTTCTCATTTTACTTATCAGTGCAGTTACTGTGAGTTTTGCCAAAATAGGTAACGTGTGTATTCTCTGATCTCAATATTTCAGTATCCACTATGAGTTTACAGTATGACTCTGGGAGTTTAGCCTAATTGGAGCTCATTGGATAGACAAAGGTGCATTGTATCCTATGCTGATACAATGATTGTGTCAATGCAATATTTATATGATATATTCACAGTATTGTATTATAATATAATATATTATAATATAAGTCTTTATACTGTATGTACCATAAAACTGCAACCTACATGTGAATATGTAACATGGCCTCATGAAGCCAAAACATACAGAAACAGTATTTTGATGGTAGTGTTTTAAATTGATCACACCAGTGTGAAACTGATGCTCAGTTAGAGCTATTCGTATAACGGCCTGTGTTCAGTGTTCATATGGTTTTGATAAGAGAGAACATGATTTTGAATGCAGTGTTTGATTCTGCAAGAGATTTGTAGAATTTTGCCAGAACAGCTAACTCTTACTCGGTTTGTGTGTAGAGTTTTGTGAAATTGAGCTATATTTTCAGAAAATGAGTTTAAACAATTTAGAAAAACTGTAATGAAACGTTCTCCTGCAGTGGCAGTTGAAATGTACAGGAACGAGTTAGGCTGCCATCTAGTGGTTTCCTCTGATAACAACCTGGACGACAGGACACCATAGAGTTGAGAGGCGACTACCAGACCTACTGATATACAAAATATCAGACTGATAGATATTATTATTAGTCAGTGTGGTCAATTATTTTTGGTAGGGACTGATGGATATAAATATTAGTTTTCATATTTGGTTTTTAGAATTGTCTTCTGTTATTTTGATAAAAACGAGGCCGAGGCCACCAAGGGCCGGGTGTAAACCTCCATGACCAGTGGGATGAGGAGTAGCACACAGTGGCGGCTGGCCAATAGAGGGCGCTAGGGCGCCGCCCCACCACTCTCCACATCCTAGACTTCATTGAATAAGACATTAAAAATTACTTTCTTTTTTTCTTTTTTTTTTTTAAATGAGCGAGGTAAATATTATATAGTTAGTGAGTAGAATGTATAATCTGCAATAAAATGTAGATTAAAATTGTTCTACGTTGTCTAAAGTTACTGCTAGGTCACGTATTTCCGGCCTGGGGCGCAAAAATCTTTGCCCATTGACTCTCGTTATAAATTGTACATGCGCAGTTCGCTCCTCTCAATACAAGAGATAGGAGCTTGGTGGGGCGCAGCTTTCCTGTATGGGGTCAGATAACTCATAAGTCACAAATGAATACAACACGATTCACAAATATATTTTGCGATTTATATATAAATGTCTCTGTTCACAAATATATTTTTCAATGCACACACAAATGTGTATCGTTTCATATAAATGTAAAAAAAAAATATATATATAAATGACAGAAGGTTCACAAATAAATTTGTGTTCACAAATGTCTGCTTCCGATGCACACACAAATACGTCTCGTTTTATATAAATGTAAAACAAATCCACAAATATACTCAGTTAAAAACAGCTGCAGTGTTCATCTAAAACATATTTCAATGTTGTTACATTTATATACAGATTGTCGAATCTGCGTTTAGAAACCTCCAGACGAGTTGTGAACCTCGTTACATTTGTGTGTGGGTTTTTGAGAGTTTCCTGACGTGGTTAGATTCACAAATGCTTTTTTTCTAAAGGGCCTTTCTCTGTAGCCTATCAGACGTCTCTTTCAAGTTCAGCCAATCACACCAGCGTGTGATTTCAATGCTGCGTTCAACGTCCGAGTTTGGCGTCCGGTAGCAGTACTTAAACATAACACGTTTAGCCAATAATTCCCTTGTCGTTCGTGATTGAATACATTTGAATTATGATCGTCTGATTTTGCTAACAATGTGTTATTTACACAGCTAGAAAAGTTAGCTAGGTAATATTTGAACCATAGATAGCAATGAGACTCGGGCCAGCGCCCACTTGACTGACGGCACAATCGGCTGAGTGTCAGATTCGGCTGCTGTCAGCTGAGCCAGATACAGTGGAGGGCTTGGGTGAATACTGGTTTATTGTCACGGAAAGAGTCTGGCCCGACTGTAGATTGCCGGATATGGCCCAGATCATGATATCTGAATTTGGACCAACTCTGGTCAATATTCGGCAGATGACTATATTTCATTGCCTAGCAACACTATGAAACATATCTGGTTGAGTAGAGGGCTCGAGCTTCAGTTTTCACTTGGCGTTTTGACTCTGCTGCTGCAATCCTTCAGCCTACGAAATGGTGTATTTTCTATTAGTAATTCCAGGTGAGTAACGTCACCATCATAGGTTTGTGTAGTTTAACTAACAAAATTGCCATTTATGCTGTGATTTTACTGTTGTTGCACTCAAATCTTTTAAAAGTAAATCTGGTAGAAGCGACCGCTAACGTTACAGCTAAGATAAACTAACATTAGCACGCTAGCGCGACTAGCTAACGGGGATCAATTAATCTGATATTTACACTCTTAAAGATTAACTAAGTCTAACGTGACTTTAGTTTGAGTCCTTTGCATCCACTTTTTGAGAGAATATGTATTTTAAGTCATGTGTGTAGCTTCAAAGGGGTCTCTGAATGGAGAAATGCATTTAAGCTAGTTTTTAGAAAGATCATTTTCAGATGTTTGTTAGCCGCCAAAGCCACAGAATAAATATGAAAAAAACTGAGAATTATAATTTGGTGCTGTAAAACTTGATTTTGAACCTTTTTTAAAGAGATTTTCTCATATTTGTGGTTGCTGTACTCCGACCAGCAGGTGGCTATCATGGTGTGCGGACTCTACTTGTGCGTTACTGTTCAGTTTGTTCATCTCTAGTGGGTGTATGGGTCTATCTGTCTGTCTAGTCTCTCACTCTGTTTCCTTCCCTTGACTCTTTCTCTTGGTGTGAAGGCAGTGGATGAGGAGATCGAGAAATACATTAAGAGATGGAGGAAGGAAGGCAAGAGAGGAAAGACCAGTGAGAAGAAGAGAATTAATTATTTAATTATTATATACATATATATGTGTGTATATATTCAATATTCTTGCAATTGTTTATAATAAATATATATATATATAGAATGGTGCAATTCAGTGTTTGCTGTCAATCAATACCACAACTTTTCATGATCAAATATTTGTGCTTTTTGGGTTTTATACAATATATTGTATGAATGTAAATGTTTGTTAAACTGTGTTGTATATTTTAGAAAATTTAGACAATTAGTTATAGACTATTTACAGGGAATTAAAGAATTCAGTGAGGATGGAAAGGGAATAGTATAATCTTAAATCGGGCCTGTTCTGGGGCTATTCTGGTTCAGAATCGGCTTGGATTCGGCAAACGGAACTGGGACGTCATTCAAAACAAGTTCGGGCCATCTCCGGGTTCCGATGTCGGACCAACTAAAGCTGACTCGGCAGGTGAGAACCGGCATTTCTTTGCTATCTGGGTATATAATCTTAAATCGGGCCTATTCTGGTTCAGCGTCGGCAGAATCGGCTTGGATTCGGCAGACGGAACTGGGCCGATGTACTTCATTCAAAATGAAGTCGGGCCAACTAAAGCTGACTCGGCATGTGAAAACGGCCGCGATCGGACCGGCATTTCTTTGCTATGTTAGGCCATTTCGCACTAGCACCCCAAAACAATCTCAATCCGAAACACAGAGCAGTAGTCTATTTGAGTTGCGTCAGGATTGTCCACTATTGCCTGCTATTTGAGGAGCAAGAGGATGAGGAGAGAGAGGATGAAGAGATCAAACCGAAGATTAAATGTAGAAGAGACTTTGGCATTGTTTCATGAACTGGGTGAAGGGGAATCTGTTTGGTGGACGTTGCAGTACGTGTTTCCCAGTGGGACCTTTGAGGGAGTAACACGGGGCGGAGTCCAGTCAAAGACTGTCGCGTGGGTGATACAGTTGTACTGTCTGAGATATGTTTGATATCAGTCAGGTGTTTGAAGATACGTCGTTGTTTGTACTTATTGCTATAATTAAACACTGGCTCATAGCCAGAATCAGACGAACACTCCTCCTCGCTCCAGTCCACATCGCTCAAGTCTGACACTTCTCCACTGTTTCAATAAGTGTTTGATTATAGCAATACGTACAAACAACGATGTATCTTCAAACACCTGACTGATATCAAACATATCTTGGGCAGTACAGCTCTATGACCTCCGCGACAGTCTTCGACTGGACTCCGCCCCCTGTGTTACTCCCTCAAAGGTCCCACTGGGAAACACGCACTGCAACGTTCACCAACAGATTCCCCTTCACCCAGTTCATGAAACAATGCCAAAGTCTCTTCTACATTAAGGTCGAATCCAATTTCTCATTTTCACCCCTACGACTCGTTTTCGAGGCCCCTCGCCCTTCGGCTTGGCCCTCGGAACAGAGTCACAAGGGGTAGTGGTTGAAATCTCTCCCTATGAAATGGGACAACCCTTCAAGACCCTGATACGTCATCGATGACAGACGCGACAAGTTTGTTATCGGACATTATTATGGCAATAATGGTATTATCACAGTGACATTTGCCATTCATCTGATGGAGATAGAAAAGCATGGACGCTCGCGATTCGTTCACAACTTATACGTTTCACGCTACTAATCGATCAAATAAAAAAGACCACTGCTTCATTACCAGACCACTTCATGACAGAACAGCGTTAGCGGTGCTCTGTAGCTAGCAAGCCGTGCTGCTACCGTTACCCTGCCAGTCTGCACTGGTATTAGAGGAGCCGGAACAAGTGCAGCAACTTCGCTGCTGGACTTCAGTTATATTTCGTCATATGCCATCACAGGAGGGAAATGTGACATGGAAATATGTCAAAATGCAGGACTGTCATGCACAAATCAGCCTAAAAACAATGTTGTAACGTTAACTAGCGAAGTAGAGACATCGGCATACTAGCGATTTTTTGTTATGCTTGTTATAAAGAAAAGGTCTATAATACATTGAAACGACATTAAACTTGCCGATGATTGTCGGAGATTTGTCATAACCCTCGGTTTGTAGTGTGCCCCTGAAAAATCTCCGTTTGGAGGGCCATGTACTTCGCCCTACCCCTCGATCACGAGCATAATTCAAATGTATTCAATCACGAACAACAAGGGGATTATTGGCTAAACGTGTTATGTTTAAGTACTGCTACCGGACGCCAAACTCGGACGTTGAACGCAGCATTGAAATCACACGCTGGTGTGATTGGCTGAACTTGAAAGAGACGTCTGATAGGCTACAGAGAAAGGCCCTTTAGAAAAAAAGCATTTGTGAATCTAACCACGTCAGGAAACTCTCAAAAACCCACACACAAATGTAACGAGGTTCACAACTCGTCTGGAGGTTTCTAAACGCAGATTCGACAATCTGTATATAAATGTAACAACATTGAAATATGTTTTAGATGAACACTGCAGCTGTTTTTAACTGAGTATATTTGTGGATTTGTTTTACATTTATATAAAACGAGATGTATTTGTGTGTGCATCGGAAACAGACATTTGTGAACACTAATGTATTTGTGAACCTTCTGTCATTTATATATATATTTTTTTTTACATTTATATGAAACGATACACATTTGTGTGTGCATTGAAAAATATATTTGTGAACAGAGACATTTATATATAAATCGCAAAATATATTTGTGAATCGTGTTGTATTCATTTGTGACTTATGAGTTATCTGACCCCATACAGGAAAGCTGCGCCCCACCAACGAACTGCGCATGTACAAACAGCATTTATCTGAATGCTGCTGATTTACACACCACCAACCACTGGTTGGCAGCAGAGAGCGAGGGGCTCGTGGTACATCTGACATAAAATACGCCAGAATGAGACAATATACTCGGTGGTTTTCAAGGAGCTGGTTTAGTAGGAAGGCTTGGCTAACTGTATGTAGTGACACCAATGCTTTATTTTGCTTTCCCTGCATCCTTTTTCAAACGACAGGTCTCAGACCAGCATGGATTCAGACAGGTTTGAATGATTTAAACCACATATCAGAAAAATCAAAAGCAAATGTTTGGGAAAGTAAACATAGCTGCTCAGCTTGATGAAGGCTACAGGACAGGGATCTGTAAGCATAATGAAGAGGTTGACAAAAACAGGCACATCCTGTCTAAAATAATAAACTGTCAAGTTCTGTGGTGCCATAGAGTCATTGAGAAATGTGCATCTCTCAAGGAGAGAAGGGCAAAATTTATGTACAGAAAGTTTAAGCCACAAGGTGGCAAAGTCATATAGGTTTGAGCCAGTTCACTCAGCGTTTTGATGGCACTGGGTATTTCAAATGTAATACCATATTAATTTATTTTTTTCTTAAATGTTATTTTCTATTAGGTCTTACTGTGTTCATAATTTTCTGCCATTGTCTCAGGGTTTTGTGTTGTCAGATTTCTGTTGCACTTATCGAGGCACTTTTCGGTTACTTTAGTCTTTCACCATTACATATTGTAGTATAAAAGATAATTATTATAAAGAATTTGCACTAATTGAAGTACCTTAACTTACCTTAAGCACGTTTCATTACAACAAATGTTCATTCAGCTCAGCAAATACAAATAAAGGCCTTTTCATTTATTTAAATACACTGATGATAACTTAGTACATGTTTGTTTGATTTTTGGTATAGCCCCCCCCGGAGAAAAATGCACCAGCCGCCGCTGGTAGCACACCTTGCCATACCAACCTGGAACATCCTGTTCACTGACCTGAGATCAGATACTACACATCACGAACACACTGAGACAAGAACAATGAAACAGTAAAATAATGAAAATAGGTTTTATCACACTGGGAAAGCAAAGATCCAGAAAATACAAAAATGGTCTCAACAGTTTAACATTTCAAACATGGCCGCCAGGAAACGCATCACTCTGGTCAACACAATCAGTCAAGTCATGATACAGGTAACATGCTGGAGGGTCCAACGCCAACCAGAGGGCTTATGGGTAGGACCACCATGAACCCTGGTTCCACTAGTTAACAGAGGAGGAACTAGTTAGTGAGCCAACATGTGTGCTGACTGTGAAGTACTGAACATAACAGAGTTCCCACATGGACATCGAGGACTAGGTAAGACGTCACGGAGCCTCCTGATCTTTCCAGGATTTTCCTCAGGATGGGAAGTGCTGATGCCAGGAGAGCTGAGGCCATATTTTAATTTTTAAAAAAGGAAAAGTAATTTCAGTGCCATACATTCAATTTCAAAAACGTTTAACGCCTTATCTTATTTTTCTCAAATCCACAAACTTCCAAGGATTTTCAAGGCCTGTGGGAACCCTGATAAGAATAACAGCAGAAAACAAGACAGATCACTAGCTAGCTCCCTGGTTACCACAGGACGGTATAGAGACCATTAAAGCACAGCTAGTGGTGCATCATGCGTCTTTGACCAATCAGATTGCTTCTAAACTAGAGACCGCCTTCAGAGCGTCGTGCCGACATCCTGCCCAGTTACTTCAATAATAATAAATCACATTTATGAGGCACTTTTCATTACAAGCAAATCGAAGGTGCTGCAGAGTCGCAGTGGGATCGAGACAGGAAGTAGAACCCGTGGGTCCTTGTTGGAACTGATATTATATATATTGATATTGTATTGATGAGTCGTGGTTGTGGTCAGTTCAGGGTAGCGACTCCTTAACGCTTTAAAAGCTCCTGGGAGGAACCGGAATGATTTTCTACAGATCTGGAGTCAGTCCACGGTGACCGACAGACAGTCAGAGCAGCAGCTGGTCACTTGACCCCCCCGGCGGCTGTCGCTCACGTTTAGGAATTTAATTGATTGAATTTATTTCAAATTTACAGACAAATATAAAGCAAAGGAGAGAGACCAGCAGGACTGAACAGGCGGATCCACAGGGGGATCCACAGGGGGATCCAGTTGATCAAAGATTCAAAAGAAAAACCTTCTCGGCACCGCTGGATCAGAAACCTACTCTGGAAAGTCTCCATCACATCACTAGTTGGCAAGTTCCTAGTTTGGGTTGATGGATAACCAGGAGGTTTATGGGCTGGTCTGGAGTCAGTTTACAGAGCTCTAAATGTAGAGAGGGTTTGGCAAGGCCACATTAAGATGTGCACAAATGTTCTGTTGTACAAAACAACATAGAACATATTTCCCAGGGATAGGGACGTTATCACATATGATCCACTTAACACAATTAAAGCATATTGATTATCCTGCTTCTATCCTTCAAGTAGCATGTAGCTTTGGCATGATATTAAATAACTGGCATGGTCCTTTTCTGAACCCTGTAGTATTCCTTGTACAATCCATAATCATTGTGAGCCTCCCTCCAGTTCTCCAGTATCTTCCAGACAGAACCAGGCAGGTTCCTCGTCTGCAGCAGACGAAACTAAACAGGAAGTCTTCTGCCTTGGTCCAGACAGGAAACCAGGACTCACCTGAACACAACACAACAGAGACGTGCATCAGCAGATCAATACAGGAACCGATCAACAAGCCAAAGTTCAACAGCTTGCTGGCGATTGGATGAAACCAAACAGACGACCTCTGCTGACCTCTGAGGTCGGTAGTGATTTCTACAGATGTCGTTTGATCTCTTCACCTTTTATTGTTTTCTTGTAGGTTGTCACCATGTTGT
Source organism: Hoplostethus atlanticus (assembly GCA_034670405.1). Lineage (NCBI taxonomy): Eukaryota > Metazoa > Chordata > Actinopteri > Trachichthyiformes > Trachichthyidae > Hoplostethus > Hoplostethus atlanticus. Next base: position 176,162 of record JAXDDX010000148.1, on the reverse strand, counting down.
TTAAATAAAGATATTAGTTTTATATTATATTATATCTGTTTTATATTATATTATATCTGTTTTATATTATATTATATTAGTTTTATATTATATTATATTAGTTTTTTTTATATTATATTATATTGTATTAGTTTTATATTATATTGTATTAGTTTTATAATATATATTTGTTTTACATTATATTATATTTGTTTTACATTATATTATATTATATTATATTTGTTTTATATTATATTTGTTTTACATTATATTATATTACATTTGTTTTATATTATATTATATTTGTTTTACATTATATTATATTTGTTTTACATTATATTATATTATATTATATTATATTATACTGATCAAACACATCCAACAGGCTGTGTTCAGCAGTGGTAGCCTACTAATTCCTTCCAGCTCGTCTGTTAGCTGTGGATACTGCAGTACTAGGTCTGGTTAGCTGGTTACCTAGTTAGCTGGTCAGCTTGCTAGCTGGTTACCTAGTTAGCTGGTTAGTTGGTTACCTAGTTAGCTGGTCAGCTTGCTAACTGGTTACCTAGTTAGCTGGTTAGTTTGTTAGCTGGTTACCTAGTTAGCTGGTCAGCTGGCTAGCTGGTTACCTAGTTAGCTGGCTAGTTGGTTACCTAGTCAGCTGGTTAGCTACCAAACCATTCCACCGACCTTCTCAGGCTCCGAGCCTCGTACACTGTCTCGTCTTCGTCGCTGTCCAGAGCCTCCATCTCCATGTGATCATCATGGTTCACCAGGAGCCCATATTTCTTCCTCTGGGAGGGCTTCTTCAGCCTAAACACACACACACACACACACACACACACACACACACACACACACACACACACACACACACACACAAAGTTTAGCCTAGGTTATTTCTCCTTGTTAAGGTACTCTGAACGTCATCATCATCATCATTATTATTAGGTTTGCATCCACGGAGACTTTTGTTGCAGGAAGGTTGTGAAAACAAGGAGAAGCAATTCTACAAGTTTAAATAAAGTATTAAAACACGTGCTGCTGGGTGGGTCGTTCTATACATATGTCTATGTCATTCTATATGTCCTATTGCCGATAAGCAAGGCAGCATTAAACAGGTTGTGAGTGAAGTCACTAAACACAAGAGAAGCTCTGATCCGTTTCTCACCGCACAGCTCGGACGAGGAAGTAGAGAACTCCGATCGCGGTGATCCCGATCAGGACGTACAGGGCCCTTTCTATCATTGAACTGTCCATGTTCTTAAAAGATCCTCCATGACTGTTAGCAGCAGTTTTAGTGGAGTTAAGAAACTGACTGGAGTTGGTAACAATATGTTTGGGAATAGCGGTGCTAGCGGACTTAGTGACGTCCTGCGCCATGGTCAAAAAAATCCAACAAATCGGTAAAATAACCGCAGGAAAGACTCTGTGAAATGTCATTTTCAGCTATCGAGGCTCAACCGGAAAGACAGCTCGGCGGACAGCAGGTTATCTAAAACGTTACACAACTGCGCAGGGCTTGACAAATACACGTAGCGTTAGCCAAACTCTGGGGCTGCGTTTTGTTGTCATGAAGTGAATCCAAACCAGGAAGTTCCCACTTCCTGTTGGTGACGTCATCCAAGTTCCGTGACGGTCGGTTATCATTTTCCCTAAGTTTGACTCGTAGGCGCACTCACCCACATCAACCTGCCAACCAATCAACTGACCTCCTACAAGTCACATTAGAGGTACATTTACCTGTCTGTTGTCAGGCGGGTTTTCACTTCCTGTCCGATTAATAGTAGGGCTGTGCAGAACGAGGCTTTCCGAACCATTTGAGTCGACGCTTTATGAAACGCTCGAAACATTTACTCGACAGTGACATCTGGTGGTGGTCGCAGTCATAGCAGCTGAGAGTGTTGAGAGTCTTGTGCATCTATCCCGCAACTACGCTTTAGTTTCCATGGCTGAGCGGTAAGACGTCGGACATGTTATCAATTTGTGAAGATGTATATAATCGAACTTGGCTTTTTGCACATCAGTATTTTGCCAAAACTTTTTCATTGATTGATTTGTATGAGACAATAAACAGAATGTAAAAATTGACACAACAACAAATGTCTTTGTAATGTAAACAAGTACATGGACTATAGTTTGTTCAGATAACAGTGCAGTTAGAAATCATACATTGAATTGTGTTTTCAAGTGCATGTGCAACGGAACATGACTAATCCAAGCTACTACTAACTGGGACAACTATAAATATATATATATATTATTTTAATACACACACACACATACACACACACACATACATACACACACACACACACACACACACACAGGCGTCACGTGACCGGTGGTGTTTTGAAACATATCTCAGGATGTCGTTCTGACGCTGTGAGTGTCGACAAGATCTAGACAGTATCGAGCATGAGTCCCGAGCAGCCCATCCCTAATTATTAGGGTTCAAACCCCAAAGGGGTAGAACCCTATTGAGTTTGCTCCGGTTTATTAGTGTGCTTGCTTCAGCAAGCAACACTTATGTTCTTGTACTTAGTTCTTTATTATTATTTCCGCCCCAAACTTCACCACTCAACTACTTTCACACCATTTAAGCTATCAACACCGTTCAAACTTTGAAAAATTCAGCATAGCCTGGAATCACGATCGGTCATTCAAATTTTTGATTACACTTGTATATACACTTCTATATGTTTAATACTATGATTTCTATTACATTTTTCAATACTATTACTACTACTACAGCTGTAAATGCTTTTACTTTTTCTGTTAATACTTCAACTACTACTACTACTACTACTACTGCTACAACTACTACTCCTGCTACTACTTTTACTACTACTACTACTGCTGTTACTACTCCTGCTACTACATCTACTACTAGTAACCATTGTTACTTCTGCTAATACTTCCAACTACTACTATTTCTACTGCAGCTATTACTAACAGCCACAGTCACATTTGACAGTCTCTGTCTCCCTCTGGTGGCTGACTCATGTGACCCTCGCTGTCTTTGACAATATCCACAGACCAGAGACTCAGTTTGTGGTTTACTGATGACTGAATAGAAAACACAAACCACTACTTCTGCTAATACTTCAACTATTACTATTTCTGCTACTACTACTTCAGCTAATACTACTACTTCTGCCACTACTACTGTTGGTGTTGCTATTACTTCTGCTTTTACTACTTATACTACTACGATTTCTTAACACAGAATCTTCCTGATTACATTTTTTTAAAAACATTTTGAAGCTGAAGAAAGCACACAAATTTTCTTCAAAAAATCTAACCTTTACTAGTTAGGATTCAAACCCCTAAGGGGTAGAACCCTATTGTTTTTGTGCCGGTTTATTATTCTTATGCTGCGTCTCAAATAGCCATGAGCTAGGAATGAGCTAAAATCATGAAACTTGGCCCAATAACTGGAAATGATGTGCAAATGCTTCCCAAGAAACATGAGCCCAATCGGCCAGGTGGTGGCGCTGTAATTAGGGCCATTTTGGAAAGGCCACGCCCCTCACACCGTGACTCCGATTGACTTGAAATTTGACACACAAGTCCAGCTCAACGTGCTAACAAAATCGCTCAATAGGGGGCGCCACCAGTTCCAAACATGTGCATGGGCCTGGCGCAAATTCTGCCATAAATCAATGAGTTTGTCCAAACATCACAAAACTTGGTAGATATTTATGTTGAACTAAGTTTGTACAATTATCTTAAAATTGGCCAATAGGGGGCGCCACAAATCTTTTCCATATGGGCTTACAGTATAGTATTTTTCTGGGGCTTTTATTTTGAAATTGGGCTTTGTTGTTTGAGAATGGAAGCCCCTGTCCTAGCGGCCTTGCTTACTTAAACATAAAGTTAAGTGCATATATTTGTTTGTGGAGTTTATCTTCTTCTGTCACTCTGTATGCAGTTTGCAGTAACATACATCATTACTTCTTCAGTGTGTTCTCAGCGTAACATTGGTAGAGTAATGAATGGATATACAGTCATAATAAGTCATAATGGAAACAGTGTCATTGGATGGATGTTGTGGCAGTGTAAAGTTTGCTGTTAGTGTCACAACCTAATGTTTGATAAATTTCTATATTGTGATTTTCCTGATATGGAGACCAGTGTTGATTGGTAATGCGTGACAGTAATAATATTACTTTTTCCAGTAGCGAATAGTATAATGAATTACTATTTCAATTTCAGTAATATTATTACAGTGACCCATCATAAAGTACTTAGTTACAACCTTACTGTCGTTGTCACCACCTGCATATCACACTGAATTCAAAATTAAATTAAATGTTTTTGACAAATCAGATGTATTGAACTGTTCCTTTAAGGAATAGACTGTGAATCACTTTTAATATTTATTGTTCTTTCTCTTCTGTTGATCAAATTTTTTATTTTCAAATGATTATTGTGTCTATAACATTTTCCCATGCAATAAGGTTTAATGAATGGAATGATGTTTGGTCAATGAAGGAGGTATAGCCATTGGTCAGCTAATTCATGAACTGAAAAACGTAACAAATAGGAGGAAGATGAAATGAGAATGAATCATAGAATGAAATGGTCTCCTTTAATTGATTTACAATCCTAAATTTTTATCATTTTAACTGTAGCATTTTTTTCTTATTGCCCTTACTCAACTGATTTTCAGTCTTATTGCTATTTTTGCCTGTTTGCTGTGGTCCTACCTGCTCAGTATTAAAAGTCTCAAGAAACCAATACTCCAATATGACAGGGGACATCACAGGGTATCACAATCCTGAGTTTTATTTATTTTTACTGTAGCATTGTTTTCTTATTGACCTCGAAACCTTTATTTACTATTTACGATGCAAAAAAGGGAGATTTCACTGCTTTTATTATTATTGTTGTTGTTGTTGTTGTTTTTGGATTAGATTTGATTTGAGATTCAACTTTATTGTCATTGCACAGATTACAAGTACTGAGACAATAATGTGTTGTGATTGGTGGAGCCTGACCCTTATATTATTAAATACCCTATACCAGTATTTACTTTCTGTGGTAAAGTGAATCGATTCAGGAATTTGCCCACTTCCTGGTGATGATGCCCCTAACTTTGACTTGTAGGTAGTAACATAATGACTATATAGGATTTGAAGAAACGTACACAATATATGCCAATTTAAAGTTTTAAACAATTACATTTTATGTAATTTATGTTTGTTTTTCTTAGTTTTTACATTCTGCTTTGCTGTTTTAAATGTCACGCCCCTCCAGGTTTCCCAGCTGTTACCAACATGAGCGTTGATGTTTCCCAGCAGGACTGTGGAGTCTACAAGATAGATGTTAGGCGCCTACACTCAAACAGCAGTCAGAGTTTTCCTCTCCGCCACAGCTGTCCTCTAACAACATAATGAAACAGTTTTATCATCATAGGAAACTTACTGTTTCCTGCAGACGCTCCAGTGCAGCGTAAACATGAAAAGTGGTGTAAAAGGTAAAAAGGAAGTGAGCAGACTGAAGAGGCTTCAGAGTCCAGGGCTGTTTCACCTCCTCCTCCTCCTCCTCCTCCTGTGCTTTTATTTATTATTATGAAGCTGGACAGTGTGTAAAATGCAATACTTCTTCAAACAGTGATTAAAAAGTTTCATGACCTGACCCAGAGAGGGTGGTGAAGCCCCGCCCCACTGAAGAATTAAAATACAATCCACCCTCCGTTAAAAATACATGTCTTGATTTTTTTCCAAACGGTCTCTGTCCCAGTTCTGCTGTAGCGTCCTGCCCAGGGGGCGCCGTCCCACCGCTCCATTCAGTCATGCTATTTTAGTGCCTTTTCCTTGGTGCCCTGAATCCATACAACAGGTGGGATAGTGGAGGGACGACTCGCCCCAGTTCCATTTCAGATCCTCAGATCCTTCAGATCTTTGATCTAACAGGCAGGAAATCTGAGGACAAAGCTGTCATAGTGCTGCTTGTATACAAGCATCCTTCAGTGGAGACAGTTGGACAAGTTGACAGGTTTCTCTATAAGTTTTGCCCCAATGTTTTCTGATCAAGACTCCAGAAACTCCTGGATGACCTTCACGTCTTTGATGACCGTGATGTCTTCCTTGTTTAATTCTTGGCCTCTGTGCTTTAGTCTTCAGGTTGAGCAGCAGCAGCTGTGTACCTGAAGCTTTGGGTTATAATGATGAGGAGTCAAGACACACCTGGACACACCAGCATGGACACTGACAGGACACTCAGCTGGTGCTCATCTGTGCATCATTGCTACTCAGCAAGGGGAATTCTCCTCACCTTCTCTTGCTGAGCTTTAGATCTGAAGCATTTATCTGGTTCTCTTATCCAGAGAGACTCCACAATAAGCTTCAACTACTAGATCACCAACATTGCAAACGAGTAGTAAGGAGGTCAAAGGTCAGGACCTTAGAGCCCTTAGTCCTGTGACAGACAACCATGTATGACCATGTATTGGGGCAGGAAATTCAAGATTCAAGATTCAAGAACTTTATTTGTCACATACACACACGGGGTGTGCAGTGAAATGAAAAAGTGGCAATGCTCAACGGGAATGTGCAAAGGGCAACAGTACACAGTATTTACAATAAAAGAACAACACAATATTTACAGTAATGGACTAAGAGTTAAGGAGAGAGATGGGCGGGAGTAAAATATTCCTATGATATTCCTATTATATTCCTATGATATTTCTATAATATCCATATGATAGTGAGTCTATGGTAAAGCTGACCTCCAGTCAGAGCTCACCCCGGTGAGGACCCTGTATTCACTACTATGATGGAAACTATTTCATAAACTTTTCTGTCCTGCCAGGTGGTGCACTCTTCCACATCAAACCAGTTTGTAGAATTTCCTACTGAAAACATCAAAATGTTTCTGATATTTGATTCTCCAAAGGGTTCGGGTTGGACAGACGGAGGACAGGAGGACAGTACTTGGGCCGGGCACTACCACCCGTTGGAGGTTTGATTCCCACCGTGTGAACATATGGTTTCTGGGTGATGGCTGCTCTGTCTGTGGAAATCACACTGACTGGCAGTCCGTCTCCCAATAGGAGTGCAGCGTGTCTCTGTGCAAGGACCTGATTGGTGGAGCGGAGCGGAGGGCGGGCAGATGAGATTACAGCAGCTCTCCGCCCGCATCAGCAGACACCGACATCTGTGTCAGTGCTGCCCGGGAATCAAACCACCGACACCGGAGCCCCAGACCCGGACAGACGGCTGTTCTTCCATCACACGGAGCTCCGTTAACTTCACCGAACCTCCGGTGTTGCCGGTTTCCAGGCGGTGACGGATCCTGGATTCACCGGGAGGCTTGTGGTCGCCGAGGGAGGGATGGCTGCTTTTGCGCTGCTAGAAAAATATAAATATTAATATAAATATTAATATAAACGTCTCCGTTACCGGGCGGGTCCGGGACGGTCCGTCAGCTGACCGGGTTCAGGCCTGATGGAAGCTGCGACACATTTGGATCTGATCCGATCTGACTGGATGGTTTATGAGGAGAGAATCCGGTCGTCCTGGTCTCTGAGGTTTAAATCAGTTTGAGGATCCGGACTGTGGACCGAACCGCCTCCTGCTGCTGATCCGGGATCATGCATCATCCTCTGCTCCTTTAATCTGGGCATTACTGAGCTGGCCTATAGGAGGATTTGGTCTGTCCTGGTCCTGGTCCTGGTCCTGGTCTGATCTGATCTGATCTGGTCTGGTCATGGTACTGGTCCAGTCTGGGTCTCGACTGGTTTTGGTCTGATCTGGTCTTGGCCTGTTCGGTACTGGTTCAGGCCCAGGTCTGGTCCTGGTCCATTCTGATCTGGTCTTGTCTGGTCTGGTCCAGTCTGGTCCTGGTCCAGTCTGGTCTGGTGTGGGGGTTCTGTCGTCATGCCGACCTCCCGGCCTGGTTCCGACCCGGTGGACTACTGGGTGGACGGCTCCCGGCGGGACGCGGCGGTGGAGGAGTTCTACACCATGGGCTCGGAGCTGGGCAGGTAGAGTTACTGCTGTTAGAACCTCAGGAACCCTGACTGGGGTCTAGATACCAGCAGCACCAGGAAGAAGAACCCTAACCCCCTTAGAAAGGTTCTCTATAGCACCATGCTCTAATGGGTCCACACACAGTAGAACCTTCATGGTGCTGTAAAGAACCTTTAAGAACCACACTAACCAATCACCTTATAGTGTATTATAGTGTAACCACAGTAAAGTCTATAAACTCCTAGAATATTCTAGTGATGTTTAGGGAGCAGAGCCGCACTGGGCTTTACTTCATCCTAGAACCAGATAATAGATAACAGATATAATATTTATATAATAGATAATAATAAATATAATACATGCTTTAGAACATCATAGTGTCAAACTGTAGAACTTAATACTTAATACATAATTGACTTCTTTCTATTGGAGGAGGTTTGAAGGGTTTATTATATAATATATATATTATATAGTAGTAGTAGTAGTAGTAGTAATAATAGTAGTAGCAGTTGTAGTAACAGTAATAGTAGCAGTAGTAGTAATTGTAGTAGTAAGTAGTAGTATTAGTCTTGGTATTATCATTAGTAATATTGTTATTATTACTCCTAGTATTAGTATTATCATTAGTATTGTATTAGTATTAGTATTAGTACTAGTATTAGTATTAGTATTAGTATTAGTGTCGTTTCTGCTCTTCCGATATGTAAAATAACTTTATTGGTATAATTATGGCAAGTTATTGATTCGTTTGGCTTCCATGTTGCCGTCAGACAGCTGGGGCCAGGGGGCGCTGTTCTCCAGCCTTTAACAGTAGGAATAAATAAAAACGATAATGAAATTAAATCTGCAATCATTGGAAACTTAATTTATATATCACTACTTTAAAGTGCTTTAAAACACAGAAAACAAGAAAACTAAAATATATAAAAAGTAAATAATTGGGAAACACAAAGGAAAAGAAAAACTTATAAAATAAAAGTGTTTAAGAATAAATAAAGGTCCGTTATTTTACTGCGACAGATGGAGAAAAAAAGGAAAATGGTCCATCTACAAGCAGGACTCAACCTTCCGCCAGACACACACACACACACACACACACACACACACACACACACTCTTCAGGAAGACCCCAGCTTCTTGGCCAATCAGCTGTTTGATCAACTTCTGTTGTGCAACAAGATTTTCCTCTGCTGTTTATTTAATTCACTACACACTTTAACACTTTAACACACTTTAACACATTTTAACACACTTTAACACACTTTAACACATTTTAACACACTTTAACACTTTAACACACTTTAACACATTTTAACACACTTTAACACTTTAACAAACTTTAACACACTTTAACACTTTAACACACTTTAACACTTAAAAACACTAACAGATTTTAACACACTTTAACACTTTAACACTTAAAAACACTTTAACAGATTTTAACACACTTTAACACTTTAACACACTTTAACACATTTTAACACACTTTAACACAGTCTAACACACTAACACATGAACACATTTTAGCACACTTTAACACTTCAACACCTTAACACACTTTAACACACTTTAACACATTTTAACACACTTTAACACAGTCTAACACACTTTAACATACTTTAATACACTTTAACACTTTAACACACTAACATTATAACACACTTTAGCACACTTTAGCATGATTTGGCACACTTTGGCCATGGTGGATGTTTAGTGGAGGGTACCATCTTAGCATCTCTAAACCTTATGAACTAAATCCTGAACACACAAATAGACCATGAGATACTAAAACCACCTATTGAAACCCAGTATGATGATAATAATAATAATAATAATAATAATAACATCACTATAATAATTATTATTAATATTATTATTGATAATAATACAACAAAAACAACAACAATATAATAATAATAATTATAATAATAATAATAACAAACATACATGTATACTTTACATGTGCACATCCTATCCATCCCATCAGACTGGACCAGATGTTATGGGTCTATCCTCCATTACCCAGAGTTCCTCCTGTTCTGTTCTGTGTTAAAAGGCAGCAGGTCAGTCAGATCCGTACGTCTGTCTGATAAAATCCCAGGATTCCTCACTGTGGACCGACAGCAGCTTCTGCCATGTGTTGCTGCAGGGATTATCTGATCTACTGTTCATTCAGCATATCATGTCAAACTGGGGGCCGGGGTCCTCCAGGGGTCCTTAAAGGGGTTCTGGGGGTCCTTGAGGGGATTTGGGGGTCCCTGGTAAAATAATGAACAGATTAATTTAATTCACTAGAAATTATCCCAGAAGAAGAATCTCTGTTGTAACTGGTTTCAACACCGAACAACCAAACTACTAAAACATCTAAATTAAGAATAAATCTGGTCTGTGGTCTGATGTGGTCTGTGATCTGATGTGGTCTAATGTGGTCTGTGGTGTAATGTGGGTCTGTGGTCTAATGAGGGTCTAATGTGGGTCTGTGGTCTAATGTGGTCTAATGTGGTAAATGGTAAATGGTAAATGGCTGCATTTATATAGCGCTTTTATCCAAAGCGCTTTACAATATATGGCTCTCATTCACACACTCACACCGATGGCAGTGAGCTACCATGCAAGGTGCTGGCCTGACCATCGGGAGGACCACATTGTGGTCTAATGTGGGTCTGGGTCTGCTGTCTGAAGGAGATTTCTGAAGGACTATTTCTTCTAAATGTGAAACGTGTCTATGCACTGATGAATGAATGAGTGAAGCTAGAACTGTTGTATGTAATACCAAGGAGTCTATGATGTAGACCACGTCTGGGTTCTAGTTTTTGATGGTTGATAGTGATACCGATATTCTTAGAATTGAAGCTGATAGCCCACATTCAATATTCAAATCTTTGTTCATTTATTTGACATTTTCATGCCAAATAATTACAAGAGTTTTATTTTTGGAAAAGCAAAGACCATGGGACACTAAAACCGACACCCTTATAATAATAATAATAATAATAATAAACTGATAATAATCAGCTGCAGGTACAAAAAGGGAGTGAGGGGACAGCCTTGTCGCATACCTCTTGTTAATAGTGTGTTGTTATTATTAGTAGTAGTAGTATTAGTGTTACTATTATTGGTATTATAATAAAAATATTCATGCATACTGTGGAATCTGATTAAATTATCTTAGAACCAGTGTAGTATTAATCAATTCTACAAAAAATATGTAATCAATCAAACTGATCAGTTTTAATCAGTCAGTCCCCCTGTTAACGTTCTGGTTCACAGAGGAGCCACGTCCATCGTGTTCCGCTGTGAGGAGAAACACACCCAGAAGCCCTACGCTGCCAAGGTTCTCAAGAAAACGGTCAGTATTCCTTCCATGTTGAAGACACCAGAGGTCAGAGGTCAGAGGTAAATGGTCAGAGGTCAGCGGCCAGTCCATCCACTAAAGCCTAAGCTAATGCAAAGTCCCTGCATCTAATATAATTTACTACCAGAATCTCTAAACCTGCTGACTGATGACTGACTAGATACTATTATCTGGTCAATATGATAAACCAACCAAGCGTTGATCCTGATGCTGCCTGATGGGATTGTTTTCTTGATGGGATTGAGATCTTTGCTCTCGATTATGAAGATGAAAACTAAAAGATCAAATCTCTCATTATACCGCTAAGATTACCTGCACTGTAATAACTGGAGTATAATAACTTGTGTTGAAGTAATATAAGGTTTGATGCCACAATAAACACACATATGGATGTATTAAACATATGATATAACAGATATTAATACCAACATGTTTATTATTCTTAGTGTAATCTTTCTATTTCCATCCAGCTATGAAGCAAATTTCAGCACATTTTTACATGTCGCAAAAATAAATAATGCTTATTAGGTGTCTTTTCATTCGGTCAAAGTCAGAATCCAGATAAACACTCTGGGCTGGAAAGCCGGTTGGTGTTTGTGTCTTTTTAACACATCAGGTTTTAGTGTGTTGGTCTAATGCCGTTTCATCTGTTGCAGATCGACAAGAAAATAGTTCGGACTGAAATCGGAGTTCTGTTGCGTCTTTCCCATCCCAACATTGTAAGTAACCCTGGATATACACATCCTGATAATATTAGTACACATCCTGATAATACTTTATACCCTGATCATATTAGTACACATCCTGATACTATTAGCAAATACCCTGATAATATTAGCACATACCGTGATAATAATAGTACACATCCTGGCAGTAATACTACACATCCACATTAATCCTAGATAACAGGATCTAAGCAGGCCAGTCATATAATAGCATCAACTATACACACTGTAACAATAATACACATCCTGACAATAAGCGTACACATCCCAGTGATAAGCGTACACATCCTGGTAGTAATAGTACATCTCTTATTATTTTCATTATGCTCATATAATTCTTCGCCCTCAGATCCGACTGAAGGAGATTTTTGAGACGGAGACTGACATCGCTCTGGTATTGGAGCTGGTGACAGGAGGAGAACTGTTTGACAGGTACACACACACACACACACACACACTGCTGTTCATGTTAAAGTTGTTGTCAGTCCCTAACATGTTCTTAGTGTGTATTCATGGTTTTCTGGACATTTGACTTGACAGTGTAATAGAAGCCAAATGATTGAATGTTCGGTGTGTATTTCAAAAGTAGACTGTAACAGATGAAAAGATCAGTTAGATGATTTATTTATTACGAGACTATTATTTGAAAATGTCAGGTAAACAAACATGTGAAAAGAAATTCAGAGATGCTTCAACTTTTATTGACTGCCGGACCATTAAGATTATTAACGATAATATTACTGTTGAATAAAAATGTTTAACTAAAGATTCAGAGTCAAGTTGTGATTTACTTAGCTGAGCTCAGGAGAGAGGTACACACAAGGTAGGGTAAGCAGGTCTCTGCCAGAGAAACGTCTGAACAGACTTTATAAAGCAAAGGGAGGACAAGGGGGCTAGTTTCTAAACATCTACAAGGTCATGCTAACCGTCAGTCTGAACAATGTGTTCTGTGAGAGAGTGCTTCTGATCAGGAACATGGGTGAAGGACTTTCCTCGGTCTCTTCACGAGACAGGCCTTCCATTATATCTAAACAGTACAGTAAAGTTCATGAAGCATTGCATCCAGGACCTGAGTCACACGAGGCACTTAAACAGTTCATCATGTCATACTAACTTGAATCATAAAGGGAAATAGAAGATACAATAAATTCTTCCACAATTACAAAAATGAATGAAAGCACAACAGCCAGAGAAACCTGGTGGACAAAGAGCAACATCTCCCATCACATTCACCTCTCTCATCTTCTGTTAGATCTGTCTTTGGGCTCAGATCAACCCAGTCAGTGGTAATGATGAAGAGGGATCAACTAGATTACAGTAATCACATGTTATGTTGTTCCAGACAAGAAATGTTGAGGATATTGTCGATGAGATTTTCAATATCAGGCCAATGAAGGTGTTGATGGCATCTAACTACAGGTATATTCAGTATATTACAACCAAATGATGGTTGTAGTTACTTTATTTATATCATTTAGAGAATGTGATAATAACTTCACATATTTGCGTCCGTGTTGCATGCTGTTTTGTTTACTTCCCCAGTAGCTGATATGATACATATGATGTCATTCACTTCCTGTTGGTGCAGAGGCGTTCGTAATGTCCAAACGTCTGGTCTCACTGAGCTCAGAAACACTCATGGTGTTACAGGGATTTATCACACAGCCCTCCGTCCGAACCCTTCGCCAGCCGTCCACAATAATAGAATAAAATAGTAATAGTAATAATAATAAGGAATAGATTATATCGGAGTGAGGCAGGGTAGTTCATTGTTTAAAAAAAAACATTAAAATAAATTATTGAACATTTACTTTATTTTTTAATGCAGTGATGTCGCTGCCATTTAAGAAAAGCAGTAACTGCAGGCTGTGATGTACCGTGATTTTACAGCAGTTTAGTCCTGCTAAAATAATACTATATGTACAGTATATATATATATATACATACTACTCTAGTATGTATATATATATAATGTAATGTAAGGCTGTTAACCACAGCTGTGAGGCGTCGTCGTGCGTCTTGTTGGTTTCTGAGGTTTTTCTTCTTCTGTGGTGTTTCAGGATCGTGGAGCGCGGCTACTACAGCGAGAGAGACGCAGCTCACGTCATCAAACAGATCCTGGAGGCCGTGGCGGTAAGACTTTCTGTTGGGTTGGGCTGTCCTGTCTGATCTGAGCTATCTGATTGACAGCTGTCCCACCAATAGTCTTGCAGCGATGGGTTGGACGTGTACTGTAGCTGTGCTTGTTCATGATTGGCTACAAGGTTCAGCTGCAGCCAAACTTTCTGTGCTGACAAACGAGGAAACGAGGTGACGTAGGCCGAGACAGGAAGCCAGACAGGTCCTAGTGATTGGCTCCATTTTCAAAATAATAACAGCAACAATACTAATAACATAATTAAAAAAAAAAAAAACATACTTTCATTTCACAACATGAAATCCCTCAGAAATGGTTTCTGCTGCAAAACGCCACTAAACAACATTTTGGCTGTAAAGCAGCGAGCAGATTAACGCTGCAGAGATCTGATATGGGAAATACAACTATAATCCCCCCCCCCCCCACACACACACACACACACACACACACTCACACACTCACACACACACACACACTCACACGCACACGCTCACACACACACACACAATAGAAAGCTGTGTGTTTCTCTGCGTGGTGGATGTAGGTCATCTGTCGTCAGTCAGAGATACAGATCCTGGTGTGTGTGTGTGTGTGTGTGTGTGTGTGTGTGTGTGTGTGTTTGGGGAGCTGTAAATGTGAACTAATCCTCTCAGAGCCATCAGTGTTTTTCTCTCTGGTTTTAATCTGGAGCAGCAGGATGGAGGCTGCTGTTACGTAAGCCTTCTGCTGAGCCGCTGCTACACCCAGCACACTGCAGTATCAGTACCACCAGTACCACCAGTAACATCAGTAACACCAGTACCAGTACCAGTACCACCAGTGACACCAGTAACATCAGTAACACCAGTACCAGTACCAGTACCACCAGTGACACCAGTAACATCAGTAACACCAGTATCAGTAACACCAGTACCACCAGTACCACCAGTAACATCAGTAACACCAGTACTAGTACCAGTACCACCAGTGACACCAGTAACACCAGTACCAGTACCACCAGTAACATCAGTAACACCAGTACCAGTACCAGTACCAGTACCACCAGTGACACCAGTAACATCAGTAACACCAGTACCAGTACCACCAGTACCAGTAACACCAGTAATACCAGTAATACCAGTACCATCAGTACCAGTACCATCAGTACCACCAGTTGGGGGTTCAGTGCTCAAGGGCACCTCAGTTTAATTTCCCAGCTGGTCCTGAGATTCAAACCAACAACCTTCTAGTCATCATCAAGATGATGATGATGATGATGATGATGATGATGATGATCCTCTCCTCCTTCTAAAATCAGGATCAATCAGTTTCCTCTCCTGTGATCGATCAGGAAACCAAACAGCGCTGATGTCCGATGTTCTGGTAGTGGATTACTACTTTGAGTCATTGTGGTTCTGTGTAGTTTAGACCAACCATGGTTCTGTTTCTTTCAGGGTTTTCTTTTCTTTGTTTCTTGTGATCAGGTTATAAACAACATCTGTCCTGGTCGGTGGTAACTTCATTACCCCCCCCCCCCCCCCCCGCAGAGTCTCCGGGTTCAAAAGGTTTGAGCTCCATTAGAACTAATACAGTCAGAGACGAGCTAATGTTCCTCACTTACTGTCAGTGATGCTGATGGATGGATGGATCTCTACAGCGTGTCAGTGTGTCTGTAGTAGTGGTTGGATCTGGGAAGTATCAGGCTGATCTTCTGGATCTGGTGCAGTCTGACATGAAGGGCCTAATGCGGTTTGATTGATTACATGTTTATTGTAGAATTGATCAAGCTGTTTTATTGTCCCAATACTGAATACTTTGTATTGTACCAAGGTTAGTACAGTAATATGAAACTAAAACTAAATACAACTCAACTAATTGCTTGGTTCCATAATGAAATCAAATGAGATAAAAATACCAGACCATTCCACGGTTTAGTCCTGCCTCGCCGCTCTGGACAGACTGACGGACTGGATCTCTGTTTTCTCAACCCTTATCTGCTGAACCTGAAGCTGGATAACTGAACCTGAAGACGGTGAACCCCTACATGCTCACTCTCTGAAGATGTTTAAATAAAGATATCTCAAAAATACAGATGACTACATCTTCATTATTATTTATTATTACCTTGCAAATAACTAGTAATATTCCATAGGCAGTTTGAAGCTGCACTATGAAACTTTTGCACGTAGGCGGCCCCAAATGGCGGTGAGAGGTAACTGATTGAATTGTGAGGACTTCACTACCCAGATGTCAGCAAACTGCTCGTGGTTACCAACCCTGCCGGTCTGATGCATCGTATCACCCCTAGCATCACGTCAGGCCAGCTAGACAGGAAACCGCCAGGAAACACATTTTTTAACCTGTCTTGGCTTTGACCAACTTTATCGATCGTGTAAATATCCACAAGTCAAATTCAATCATATCTTCATATCTCCTCTTCTATGAATTCACTAAATTATCCATAACTACTTAATAAATCTTTGTTCTACAACCTCAGCTTCATGCATGTCAACAATGTGGCGGCAAGAGAGAGAAACGTTTTCTATAAGAAATGTAAATGTTTTCCTTTGAGGTAACTTGATACCTTGGATTATTGTAATTTTAAAGATGCTCATATAACATGTTTCTAAATTCAGTTCATCACTTCCTGTCCACTGAGAAGTTTTTTGGCCAGTGGTCGCTGATGGATGGATTTCATCTTGTTCTACCAAAACAAAACATAGTAGATCCTTAATGTTTATTCAGTTGTAACCATTAAAATCCCCTCTCATTGATCCTTGATGCACCGAATCTGTGATGGAAGTGACTGTTCACAGAGCAGCAGGGCATGCTGGGAGCTGGAGGAAGAGGCCATCTGTTAGCTCTTAGTTTGGATCCATGGCTGTATACTCAGTTTCAGTCCATCCTGCCAAATCTCAACCGCAGATACCTCCTCCCTCCTTCACCTCCTCTCAGTGCCACAACAGATGATTTATCAGTGGTAGGAGTATGGCTGGAGACAGGCAGTAATACAGGTTACTTTAAAGCTGCACTAGGCAACTTGTGGGCAGCTCCAAATGGCAGCGAGAGTTGACTATGAAAACTGTTTGGACTTCATTACCCAGAATTCCTGTGTGGTGACATCACTAAACCGGTCTTTATACCAAAGGAAACCACAGATCTAATGTTGGTGAATCCATCTCTGTTCAGGAGACACTTCTGGATTTCACTCTTCAGTCTGGATCGGTCACTTCCTGTGTGGAGAAGATTTCCCACCAGTGACCAAACCGACACCAGGGTTTAATTTGGACCAATAGGATGACTCTACGGTCTCAGTTAGTGGGGATGGGACGCTCTGCTCTGCTGCAGCATCACTTCCTGGTTCAGACTGAGAAGACGACTGGAGCAGATTTACGACAGTAACTTGTAACTGGTGTTTTTGTAACATTTGTGTGTGTTTGTGTTCCAGTATTTACATGAAAACGGAGTGGTGCACCGCGACCTCAAACCAGAGAACCTGCTATATGCCGACCTGTCGCTGGACGCGCCACTGAAAATAGGTAATAAAAACCACGACTACCTGCGTCCTTTAATCCATTAGAATTAGATGTTTAACACAGGCCAGTGGCCAGGGCCCAAGAGCAGGAGACCACGGAGATTCAGTCGAAGGGAAAAATACTTTACTTATCCAACACTCATTAAATTCAACAAAAAGCAACCAGACCAAAGTTGGGCACAAACTTACAAACAAAGAACTACCAGACGCTCACAAGAGCCAACTGGAGGCTTGCAGAGTGGCTGTGTCTTCCAGGTAGTAATCTCAACACCAAGCACTGAAATGAGAGCAGAGGCTTAAATAGGTTGGTCCACATCTACCCTGGCCACTACTCATGACATGACCAGTGTTGGGCAGTAACGCGTTACTCAGTAACAAGTAGTGTAAGGGATTACAATTTCCAAAACAGTAATTATATTAGTTATTAATCCAAGTAACGCTGCGGTACTACGATGCCAGAACGTCATTTGTTTTTTGTCCTAGGTAGACTATTTTATGATGACGTGTACGCGCAGCAGGTCAGGGTGAAAATGCTTTCAACCTCGAAAAATACAACATCTGATTTATTGAAGCATCTGATACGGCAGCACAGCAATGTGAAACTTGTTGGAAAAGAACACCGGCGCTGACAGGGAGGCCTCCAGTGATGCATGCACTCCGGCTAAACAACAGAAACTGGATTTTAGAGCAGGACATGGTGGTGGAGAGACGTTACCTGAAGATAAGACAAGATCTGAAGAAGTTCGTCGCTGGGTGTATCGTATCGCAAAAGTCGGGAGAGACTGTTGGTTTATTTTTTTTATATATATGTATACATATACTGTATCCCATCAGGTTTGAAAGGCTGCAATATTTGCAGTTATGCAGTTTAGCTGATTGTTGACTCCTCCTGTAAGGTTAATATTGTTCCAATAAAGTGGATTCAGTTCTAAAAGGAGCTGGCTAAACAGGTTGCACGTCACTTTTTCGGAAGGAGGGGGTGGGGTAGCGAAAGTAAAATAGTAATATAACGAGTAACGTAACTAATTACTTTAGATACCAAGTAATAAGTAAAGTAATATTATTACTTTTTAAAGGAGTAATAAGTAAAAAGTAACTTATTACACTTCCTGAGTAACTTGCCCAACACTGGACATGACAGACTTGATTGATCCTCATGGACGATTGGGTCATCATAGCAGCATAGGTATAGATGAGAATAACAGTGATCCCACTGGTCATGGAATATCATGGAATTTTGAGAGGTGTATTCAAGACAGGGAAAGTCAAGGAATAAGATCAATTCTCTGGGGAACTCCGGGAATATCAGGGATTTTATTCGTGGGTATAAGTGGGTCACTTTCCAGGAATATCTGAATGTATTTTTCAACTTGTTTCACACATTCGATGCATTGGGGTCCCAAGCAAATCCCTGGATAGGCTCCAGTACATTCAGATTGCTGCCAGGGTTCTCACCTGTACCAAAGCCTGGCAGCACATCACCCCCACCCTCATCCACCTCCACTGGTTCCCAGTCAAGTACTGCATCACCTTTAAAACCCTGCTCCTCACCTACCAGTCCCTTCATGCCCTTGCTCCCCAGTACCTATCGGACCTTCTCACCACTTACACCCCTTCCCGAAATCTCCGTTCCTCCGACACGGGACTACTCACCACCCCCCACACCAGGTTAGGAGTCTCGGGGACAGAGCCTTCAGAGTGACTGCCCCCCCCCCCCCCTCTGGAACTCACTCCCTGTAAAGATCCGCAATGCTGGGTCCATTGAAGTGTTTAAACAGCGGCTGAAGACCTTCCTCTCCAGCCAGGCCTTTGGACCCAGCTGCTGAACTGTGGCCCTTTGCTTTTTTGCCTTTTTGTCCTTTGTCCTTTGTTTGTCTTATTGTCTTCCTACTTGTTAGCCGGTTGTTTTTTTGTTTTTCACCTTATCTAGTTCTTCTCTCTTCTATTGTTAAGTGCCTTGGGAACCATAAAAGACTCTCTTAAATGAAAGTTATTATTATTAATATTATTATTTTTATTATTATTATTAGCTGGAGACTGGAAAACAACATGAACACACCAGGAAGTTTAGGTCATGGAAGAATGCCGAGTTTGTTAAGGAGAGTCATGGAAATGTCATGGAGTTTTACATCAGGGCCACAGTGAGACCAGAGAGGAATAGAGGATAGAAGCAATAGCATTTGGCTAGGTTTTTCTTGTGCAGAATAAAACAAAATTGTCTTCCCTTGACAGACTAATGGTGAAAGATATCAATGTAGTGACCAAAGACCCAATAATTGATCAGTAAATGAATGTGTGGAGGAGTGTTGGAGTTGTGGATGGGCAGACATAGATGGAGTAGAGGGATGCGAGGAAAGTGGAGATTGGACCGGAGTCTCCTCCTGTGCATAGGGCCCATAATTCCTAGCTACGCCCCTGCCTACAGGATGTACCTTCCACCACTTCCTTTCACTCTCAAGCATATAAATGTTGTCATCTCAAAAGTAAAATATTTACAATAAACGTGAAAAGTGAAAGATTTGATAGTTTTGTTCCAATCAAAGAACAATTGTCCTCTCTTAACAGCTGACTTTGGCCTGTCCAAAATCATTGATGACCAAGTCACCATGAAGACTGTCTGTGGTACACCAGGATACTGTGGTGAGTGGTTGGACATTTACTAGCTGTGGAAGATGATAAACTAGCTATATATGTAGTAGTAGATGGTAAAGTAGCTGTACTACTAGTTGTAGCTGGTATAGTAGCTGTACTAGAAGTAGTGGATGGCATAGATGCTGTATAAGCAGTAGTAGATGGTACGGTAGCTGTACAAATAGTAGTAGGAGGTGGTGTAGTAGCAGCAGCAGTAGATGGTGTGTAGCAGTAGTAGATGGTATATTGATGATGGTGTGTAGCAGTAATAGATGGTGTAGTAGCAGCAGTAGATGGCATACTAGCAGTAGTAGTAGATGGTGTACTAGCAGCAATAGATGGTGTACTAGCAGCAATAGATGGTGTACTAGCAGCAGTAGGTGGTGTGTAGCAGTAGTAGATGGTGTATAGCAGCAGTATATGGTATACTAGCCAGTAGTAGATGGTGTAGTAGCAGCAGTAAATGGTGTAGTAGCAGTAGTAGGTTGTGTAGTAGCAGAAGTAGATGGTGTAGTAGCAGCAGTAGATGGTGTAGTAGCAGTAGTAGATGGTGTAGTAGCAGAAGTAGATGGTGTAGCAGTAGTATATGGTGTAGTAGCAGCAGTAGATGGTGTAGTAGCAGTAGTAGATGGTGTAGTAGCAGTAGTAGATGGTGTAGTAGCAGCAGTAGATGGTGTAGTAGCAGTAGTTGATGGTGTAGTAGTAGAAATAGATGGTGTAGTAGCAGCAGTAGAGGTTATGCTAACAGCAGTAGACGATGTAGCTGACATAATTTCCTTTCATTGCCTGTGTTGTTATGATGCATGACGCTCCCTGCTCCCCCACTGCTCTTTGGGATATCATGTTGCACTCTTTAGTGCTGAAACACAGTGAGTCACTGAGCCTCAGAGCTTCTCGGCCATATGGGCGCTAACAGGCTTCCTGTCCCTGCAGCTCCAGAGATCCTGCGGGGAAATGCCTATGGTCCTGAGGTGGACATGTGGTCGGTGGGCGTCATCCTCTACATCCTGTGAGTCCTCAGACACTTCCAACCTGTTTTAGCATCCACACACCCACTCACTCAAGGACAGTTTGATGAAGTTTTCTCTGTGCTGTCTGGTTACTCATTTGATTCAGTGTTAGATGCGTCATTTCTTCAAGTATTTATTTCACATCTAGATGTTACAGGTTTATAGGCTTCCTCCTGTCTGATAACAGCTAGTTAAAGTGATAATGAGATTACGGCAAATGCTGCATCCTGTTTTCCATGGGTGTTAATTGGGTATATTAAAATGTGGCAGTCTCCATATTGTATCTAAAGTGAGTCCAAATTTGATCTTGTCATTTTTACCATTATAATGGAGAATATAGAAAAAAAGGAAATCTATTTGGAAGCAAACTCTAAAAAAATCCCATCAGGGAGCATCAGGACCGATGTTCCTCCAAACTGATAGTTTGGTGACTTTCCACTAATAATTTATCACACTGACTAAATAATAATATATAGTCAGTCATCGGATATTTAGTAGAGGTTTGGAAGTTTGGTGGTAGATGACTTTGTCAAAGGTACAGGTAAAGACGGACTGCTTCCTGTTTCCCAGGCTCTGCGGGTTCGAACCATTCTTTGATCCGAGGGGGGATCAGTACATGTACAGCCGCATCCTCAACTGCGACTACGAGTTTGTGTCTCCATGGTGGGACGAAGTCTCCCTCAATGCCAAGGACTTGGTGAGTTCCTCTGAACAGCAAACATTGAACCCCTCACTGCTTAAATATCTGAAGGTGTAATGAATAATGAAGTATTGAATTGTGAATTACGTGAGAACATTGTCCATGTTCATCCCTGGTGATTTTTAGAGCCTCTAGAACAGTTCAGTGTTTCCCATACAGTGTTTAAGGTAAATTAACAGCCAGGCAGTCAAGTGATTCTCACCCATGTAGTTTTCAGTCAATGAAGATGTAACGCTGCCAAGCACCAAAAGCGAGTGAACTACAATGACCATAATTATTTGCACCTATGACAAAGCAAATGTGTGCTGCTTGGAGTTGTGGTGTGTCTGAATGGAGACGAAGTGCGATAATCAGACGGAAGTAGAGCAGTCAGCTGATGTTGCAACACCATTAGCTTCTACTAGACTGAGACAGCTTGGTGTGTTGACAGTTTAGCTTTTTGTTTTACCTCCATATTGCAAAAGAGACTAGTGGAGGACTAGTGAAAACCTTCCCATGGATCACTAGACGTCTTTTCAACATAGTGTCCCCATTAATACATATTGAAACAATGCAGAAACAGCTGTAAATATCAGAAATATGCACTAGAGAAGTCCATATGTACAAGATAATGTTTTAATTTTTGTCGAGGTCTACTAAACTTTCACTATTTAACCCGATTAGATGATATAAACCAGCAGAGCGGTCTGCTGTTAAAAGTTCAGCATGTAGTGCTAACAACATGCTAGCTGTCAGCGCCGCCAGGGACCTGCAACAGCACGTCTTCGTTATGGACAGTCCGACAAGGAGCTGAACGCTATATGAAGAGACACACAGCCTAAACCCAGTCGTACCCTGCTGTCTCCAGGTCAGTAAGCTGATTGTCCAGGATCCTCACAAGCGCCTTACTGTCCAGGAGGCCCTGCAGCACCCCTGGGTGCTGGGCAAGGCCGCCCGCTTCTCCCACATGGACACCACCCAGAGGAAACTGCAGGAGTTCAACGCTCGACGCAAACTCAAGGTGAGGAAGGCGTCAGAGTGTTCAGCTGAATCAGCGGTGAGCTTGGAACTAGCTGTGAGCTAGCTGTGGAGCTAGCTGTGGAGCTAGCTGTGGCCCCTGCTTTCAATGAGGAAAGCTAACAAGGCTAACAAACACTTTTTTGAGAACAGAAGGAGAAATATAGGAAGCCCAAAGTAAAAAATGTTGAATTCAAAATGGTAGGATGTCTGCTTACGTGCTAAAATCCATTTTTTCACAGCTAGTTTACGTTTACTTCACGGCTGTGATTTGCATTGACTTCAGGAATTTGTTGTGAGGAAATCCAGAAAAAAGGCGTTTCTAAATGTGCACTGGGGTCACAATTATATGGTTTGGAGTATTTCATATGTTCTCAAAGGTTTCAGTACGGCACCATAAAGGTTCTATGTAGAACCATTAGTGCACGGCGCTATAGAGGAGGTTCTCAAAGGGAGAGCACTCTGAGGATGAGCCGGATGTCGGTCACACAGGAAGTCTCTGTTTAGCTTCTGTTCCCGCCTCATGCAGCCAACTGTCACTTCCTGCTTTCATCCCATTGGACATTCTATTAGACTGACAGAAGACGGGGCTGGGAGGCGGGGTCTATGTTAACGTGTTAATGTGTTTTAAGAAATTCATGATAACTAACCATAACTTAAGAAATGAATATCACATTTAATCAAATTTAAGATTTTCAATTTAGTTTGCAAAGACTATGATTGTGGATGTAAATCTGGATTCTTGGCTCGCACATTTTAGCTCTCTGTCATATTTTGCAGTGTTCATAGTTTTGGGTTGCAATAATCGCTTTTTGGTTTATGATCCTGAATTTCCTGCAGTTATAAGTAAACAAAATTTCCACCATACAAACACACATTAACAAATACATTAACACACACACCTGAATTTCTTGGCGTTATAATAAGTTAACAAAATTCCCACCATATATTTTCCCCCAGGCTGCCATGAAGGCCGTAGTCGCCACCAGTCGAATGCACGAGGGCTCCAGGCGTCGTACCGACAGCTGTGAGATCCCAGGCTCAGGGGCATCCAGGCAGAGCAGCATGCAGCAGGAACCTCCCCCTGAGCCCACAGACCACGCCCCCCCCAGCCACAGGCGGCCCACCCCCAGCCCAGCAGGACAAGTCAGAGCTTCTGGACCAGCGTACCCTCATCCCCTCCCCACCACGCAGCCCCAAACCCCCAACCTCAGACGCCCCATCCATAGGAGGCTCCCCTGGGTGTCCCGCCCCCACCAGACCTCCACTTAAAGCTGACGGGCTAAGACAGGTGTCCGTCATCCCAAAACCCGCACTAGTCCAATCCAGGCTACTGCAGAAGAGCTGCTCGTCAGTAGAGCCCGCCTCCAGAGGTGAGGTCTCCCCCGTGTTAGCCACACCTCCAAGTCCCAAGAGCCTCAGCAACGGCTTTCAGGTGGGGGCGGAGCCTGGCAGTAAGACTGCCCACTGCCAGTGATTGTCTTCTGAGAGGAGGAAGCAGAGAGGTTCCACTCTATTTCTATTTCTATTTCTATTTCCAGGACAAAGTCATGGTGAACCATAGTCTGACCTCACCGTGTTGGTGTGGCCTTCTGTTGCAGATATCCTCCACTGAAAAGATTTATTTGGACAGAATTACACCAAGTTGAAAGTACTGCGAACATCCAGAGCTAAGATTTACCATTTTGTGATGAGTCGTTTCAGTTGTGTACCAGCTCAGCCATTATGGCGTGGCTGCACGTGGTGAAGGTCTTTTACTGTTGAGTAGGATATCTTCTAAAGGTCTTTGGTGACACGCACAACCATGAAGCTCCTACAGGTTAACATGGTGGATACTAGATACTGCTGGTGAGACTGGAGGTGATAGAAGGTCTGGAGAGGTTTCATCCCGGGATAAAACAGACTTCGGCCTCTTCTTTCCTCAGAGACTCAGAACCAACGCAGCCATGGACGACCTTCCTCCTGATTGTATTCTAACGTTGCTTTTAAGATAAGATAGGATGAGACGTTAAATCTCGAGGTGAGGCCAGCCCTGCATGATGGATGCTGTTTGGTTTACAGGGAACTTGAACAGACGGTCTGCTTTCAGAGTTTTTTATCCTTTGCACCTTTCTACTATTTAACTTCATTATGCAACTATATGACTAGATAAGACCCTGTCCTTGCATAGATTAGCCTTCAGGTGAGTATATGTTGTATTTGTGAGCTTCTGGTACGGTGTGTTGTACAACGTTTACTTTACAATTACAGCAATGATGATCTGATGTTTGCACTGTACATATTGTTTTATTTGAGATAGATTACAGAATCAGTTGTTCACCGTTCCCGTTGACCAGTCCTCTTTATGTAGAAATGACCAGAAACACATTCTGTGGTCACACCCAATTCCCAAATTGACCATTGACCTTTCTTAGAAAAACAAATCAAACCCTTTCATCTGATCTGAAACCACACTTTCTACCTCTTTTTGTACAGGGGCTTCCAAAAATGTTGTAGAACATTCTCTAAAGAAAATATTGAAGAGCTGAGCAGAAAAACCCGAGGCCACTTGATGAAATGATATTTCTCAGTTAAACAGGAGTCATGGGTTTGGTGTAAAGTAGAGTAGAGGAACACATCCGTCGCCAAAGGGCTTTCCTCTTAGGAACTTGAATAATTGGTGAAATGTCAGTTTTGCATGTCTTCTATCAACTTTATCTGTTACAGGTGTACGCATCATTAACCTGCTCACAGGCATTTTCACAGTAACTTCTTGCCAAATAGTATGCATTGGATAACTTGCTGTCATGTTAAAGCATGTATATATTTGATTTACATCTATACAATTGTGTAAAAATATGAATATTTTGCTTATATTGATCATGTCTATGAGGAATATATTAGGGGCGTTTGGGTAGGTGGGGCTACCCAACTGTAAGTGGTGTTAGTTTTGTGTTTGGTTGAGTAAACTTGTACCTTCTTTAATTTTGAGGACAACATATTATAGAGTACATGCTGACAGTGTATCAGTCACATTTAAGAAGGGGGATTTATTGTTGCATGTGTAGTTCTATTATTTTATTTATGTTTCATCATATCAGAATAATGACATTCAACTGGAAGAGACTGTATGTATCCTGCAGAACTATTTAACACTGATCTGATTCAAAAGGATTTAAAACACAACCAGGCTGTTGCTGTGAAGTCTAAAATGACTCTTAAAATGAACACAGCTTAATTTTACTCATTCTCTCTGAAGCAGGATTTTACATGGCATGTGCAGTAAAGGATATAAATCATTAATGGCTTTTGGTTTTCTATATCAGTTCAAAACTGTTTCCAAAGCTGTTGAATATGAATTTTGATCAGGTTTGATGTTGAACTCCGCCTCCTCCTGCATGTCACCATCTATCAAATGCATTCTGGGTGTCTTCAGTCAATCTGTTCCTGTGCAGTAGACCATGTAGGCTGTTTGGTGTTCAGTTTGACACTATGCCGATGATACTCTGCTGTATCTCACAGTTAAACTCTATCTCCCCAAGTTGGTTTGGTGGTAATGAGTTACTTAGTAATGTGTTACCATAATATTATTACTTTTCCCACTAACAAGTAGTGTGATGATTTACTATTTCAATCTTAGTAATATTATTACAGTTACCCATCCAACTTAATATCAGATTGAAGTTGAATCTAAAAACTAACATTATATCCTCCTCCATCTTCTGATTCATTTTCATCATAACTAGTGGTCTTCCTCTCACACTGAGCTGCTGAGAGGGGAAATGGTAGAAAAGTTACTTTCTCTGGATGGAAGTAATCTCACTATTTTGATTTTCTCCAGTAAAAGAACCACAGAAACATCTGACATCGATGCTGTTTGGTTTTGTGATCGCTCACAGCAGAGGAAACTAACGGAAAGTAGTAGAACAAGTATGGTAACGAAGTAGTGCTGCCAGTGAGTAATGAGTAAAGTAATAATATTACCTTTAGAATGAGTAATGAGGCCAACACGGGGCAGTACACTGTCTGGCTGTCCCTAAATGTCCTCAACATGACATTATTGTGTGTTTGATTTCCCAGCACATGTTTTACCTGAGCAAGAAACATTCATCATTTTAGACTTTGTGTTATTACTATTCACATTTTTAACCTTTATTTCTCCAGGGAAAGTCACCTGAACGTCTGTGCTTTTTTTCCAGCATCACTCCTTCATATTCACACAGTTACACACATTCAAACTGGGACCAGTACAACCACAGTCTTCTACTGGTGGCCTCTGGGAGCAGTTGGTGGTTCAGTGCCTTGCTCAAGGGCATCTCAATGAAAGGTTCTCATTCACATTCCCCACCCACATTTTCCTAGCTGGTCTGGGGAATTAAACCAGAAATCTTTAAGTCACAAGCCAGCCCCCCCGCAGAGAGAGGCGTCTGACTTCTGCCTGTAAACTTTCCCCTCCTGGACGGTTCCACACCAGTAGGTAGTGGAGGAGCTCCAGTCCTCTGCAGAGACCTCCCAGACAGAGATGGTGCTGTAGGCCCCGCCGAGGTCCGGCACCGTCCACACATCTGCCTCCACTGGCGTCACCACCGCATCATTGACCCACCAGACGACGTCCAGGAGGGTTGTGTTTAGACCGCTGAGGATGCACACCAGGATGCGGGCGGCTCCTGGATCCTGACTGGCCGGGAAGGAGGAGAAGATCTGCACTGACGGACCGGAGGGAATCGAACCTGCAGACGAAAGTCACAAAAATAAAATGGGATGAAGAAAGTATCTCATGTGAGAAGATCTGGATCAAACAGAAGTGAATTTGGTCCATGACCAGAATACAAACACAATCTTGAAAAAAAGTAACATTTCAGTTGAAGTATTTCAACCAAACCACACAAGTCACCAACATAAGAAAAGATGGAACGAAAATAAAACTTTCTGTGTTTCTCCTCAGCTCTTATTCTATTTCTTCTACCAGCACTTTTACATGATCATTCTCTAGTCATGGGGAAAAGGACACTGTGACCTCTGACCTCCTTAGTATTGGCTGCTTGTAATGTTGGTGATCTAGGAAGTGAATTTTATTCTACTTGTGACCTCAGTGGAGTCTCTCTGCATCTGATGTGAGAAGATCTGTCGCTTTACATGAAAGCAGGAATTGTTCTCATGGTTTTTGTCATTTCTGTCGACTCCATTAACTCAACATTCTTTGCAGTCCAGGGAATAAAACACACATTACAAAAAAACAATGAAACCAATAAAGACAATAGTTGATCAATAGTTTGATGAACACAATAATTAGGTTGTCCACTAAGAAGCAATAATTAATCAGTCATACACTTTGCAGTGCAATTGAGCAATTTTACTGCAGTTATGCAGAAAGTTATAAATCTTTATTTTCTGTGTTCTCATTGAAGTTCAGTCTGTTGTATTTAGAGCTTCTAATTTCTCAGTTCTGGTCTTTATAGATTTATTGGAATAAAACACAGTAAAGAACATGATATTGAAAATAGAAACTGATTCCACACCGTCGACAAGCAGCAATGTTCCACCGCTGAAGACCATGTCCATCACAGACTGACGGACGAGGACGGACCTGAGGACAGGACAGTACTACTGACACAGGGCAGGACAACTGACCAACATATAGTCAGTAACTATACATGTCATCTATATAGTCAGTAACTATATATCATCTATATAGTCAGTAACTATACATGTCATCTATAGTCAGTAACTATACATGTCATCTATATAGTCAGTAACTATACATCATCTATATAGTCAGTAACTATACATGTCATCTATATAGTCAGTAACTATACATCATCTATATAGTCAGTAACTATACATCATCTATATAGTCAGTAACTATACATGTCATCTATAGTCAGTAACTATACATGTCATCTATATAGTCAGTAACTATACATCATCTATATAGTCAGTAACTATACATCATCTATATAGACAGTAACTATACATGTCATCTATATAGTCAGTAACTATACATCATCTATATAGTCAGTAACTATACATGTCATCTATATAGTCAGTAACTATACATCATCTATATAGACAGTAACTATACATGTCATCTATATAGTCAGTAACTATACATCATCTATATAGTCAGTAACTATACATGTCATCTATATAGTCAGTAACTATACATCATCTATATAGACAGTAACTATACATCATCTATATAGTCAGTAACTATACATCATCTATATAGTCAGTAACTATACATCATCTATATAGTCAGTAACTATACATGTCATCTATATAGTCAGTAACTATACATGTCATCTATATAGACAGTAACTATACATATCAATACATTATCAATACATTAGACAGTAGATAGTGAATCTCACCCCAGCAGCAGGACGATGAAGGCCAGTCCTGCTTCCATGCCGCTGACAGGAAGCTGCTCCTCCCTACTTCCTCTTTCCCAACGCTGAGCAGTGTATCTAATAGCAGTGGTAAACAAAAGTATGCATCCACTCTCAACCCAGTGATTTTCTGTAGTTCTGCAGTTGAAATGACAAAGTGACAGCAGGACGTTTCTGCACAACAGAAATATGAAAACCATCTAGTAGAACGTCACCGGCTCCCAGAGGAGAGGCGACGGTTTCTCTGCAGGGATCCAAACTCAGACGACGGTTGGTGGATCTGCCGGTCGGTTGGTGGAGGCAAGAAAAACAGGAAAAGCAACAGGAAAGGACGGTTGGTTTGTGTTTCCCCTGTACCAGGTGTACTCTCTTCTGCGGCGCCTGGTCTTGTTATTCTCTGACTGGTAAAGAGAATTCTGGAAGCTCAGAGAATAAAAGTTTTGTTCCAAAATTAGATATTTAGAAGTTGTGGCACCTAAAATCCATCGCTGGGATGTCAGTTAAAGTTTTATGTGAGGGTAAAAACTTTGCTCACACAATATGAACGAGAATGTAATCATCACAAAAAACAACAGATAGACAGTTTATTTCCCAGAATCCCTCAGAGATGCCCTGGCTCTGCTCATTCACAGAATGTCCTTCAGACATATAGCTGACGGTCTGTCCAGAGGGAATCGAACCTGTGACCTTCTGTCTGCTAGCATGTTAGCTCTGACCCCAGCTGATCCTGGTCCTTTTGGATTGAAACTCATAGACCATATTCTGTGTTGATATTGAAAATCTTTAATTTGACCATTTTCATATCACAAACTTCCTAAGCTTTACAAGTACAAACGTTTTATTTCCCTATATATTTATATCATTTCAAAGTATTGAAGCTGTAAAATCCTCTGTCCCAGTCAGCTGATATAATGATGATGATGATGATGATGATGACAATAATAATAATAATAACAACAATAATAATATTGATCATGATAATAATGACGATGGCGGCAGTCTCCTTCCACGTGACGTGATGGCGGTGGTCTCAGTGGCGTGGCATTTGGTTCTGGTATTTGGAGAGTCCACAGTAATACACCGCAGAGTCGCTTTCCTCGGAGCCATGAATCAGCAGCGACCCGTCGACCCCGGTGGTGAATTTGTCGGGATGGACGCCGGGGCCGTAGGTCACGGCGGAGGTGTTGGTCAGACGGTAGCTGAGGACCAGAAGAGGACCCTTCCCCGCCGTCTGCCGGTACCAGCTCACCGTGGCCATGCTGGATCTGGCCAGCAGGGGGCATTGCAGGGTGGCAGCATCTCCAACTTTCACCTTTAAAGTGTTGGTTGGCAGCGTAGCGACGCGCCGGTCCGACCCCAGACCTGCACAACACAACACAACGACAACAACATGACCTCTGGTCCGCGAGCCGTCCAGACCAACACCTCTCGTGTTGCTGGTTGGATGAACGGCTGTCAGAAGATAAAGGCCTCGTCTCTTACAGCAGCAAACCATCAGAGTGGAACCCAAACAGTTTCTGGTTCAGATCCACATCCCCTGATGGTTTGATCCGTTCTGTCAGTCGGGTTTCACTCAAAGGGATTTTGAAACTGCCTTTAAATTAAAGATGACAAGCTGCACTTTAACCTTTAAGTTAAAGTGTTAAAACATCCTGTTTCTGTCCAGATACTAAATATATAAGTTGTATATTTACATGTGTTGAAAGGTTCATCCTGCAACACTAAATATGAACATTAGGAATGAAAAACAGACTCACCAGTCAGGATCAACAGGATGAGCAG
Source organism: Hoplostethus atlanticus (assembly GCA_034670405.1). NCBI lineage: Eukaryota > Metazoa > Chordata > Actinopteri > Trachichthyiformes > Trachichthyidae > Hoplostethus > Hoplostethus atlanticus. The sequence continues at coordinate 144,989 of JAXDDX010000148.1, read as the reverse complement.
TGACTCCATGTTAGCTAGCTGAGCTCTGCTGCTGGTTCAGGACAGACTGAGGAAACCTGCTGTTGTTCACAACGCCAACAGAGCGTTTCATCATCCACCACAAACAGAGCTAACAGCTAACAGCTAACAGCTAACAGCTAATAGATAACAGATAATAGATAACAGCTAGGAGTTTTAAGTGTAATAAAGGTAAATAAGATATCAGTTCTAAACCAACAGCAAGTCACCGGTCTGTTATAGAGTGAGGAGATGAAACACAAACAGCTGTAGGAACTCTACATTTTAGTGTTTAAAATAAAAGAGTTATGTTTTATTAATCTTATAATTAATTTATAACTTCATTTAAACTAGTAGTAGGTCTCATGGTTCCACTGGTCTCACCACTAGAGGGCAGACTAGCTACACACAGAGACAGGATGACCTTCATGCCTCAGTCTGCAGTCTGAATGTTTCATCATTTTTATTTCAAAATGGAGAAAAACAAAGATGAAGGTACATTTGGGTTGAAACATGGAAAACATGAAAACATGAAAACAGTTAAAGAAGATACAGCCTGCAGACGTCCAACCAGCAAACAGACCAGACTCTGCAAAGACCTTAGTTAGTTAGTTGTTAGTTAGCTAGTTAGTTAGTTAATTAGTTAGTAGTTGTTAGTTAGTTAGTTAGTTAGTTAGTTAGTTAGCTAGTTAGCTAGTCAGTTAGTTGTTAGTTAGCTAGTTAGTTAGCTAGTCAGTTAGTTGTGTCCCAGTGTACATAGGAGGCCAAACAGCCTCCCATTCACAGATAAGTTGACCTGGGCAGGATACGGGGTCAGAGAGGTCAACTACCAGCCAATGACTCATTTAGTTGCTGGATCTCGGTTGTGTGAAGAGATGGTGATCTGAGGTGAACTGTCCTGTTACTCATTAAAGAGATAGTCAACACTAAACCAGGTTTTTGAGCTGTATATATTTGTATGACTTCTACATGTTGCAATCTGGACAGACACTGGACAGAAATTCATTGCAGATCTAATTTCAGCAACAAAATTGTCTCTCCTCCTTCAGGCTACTCCTCACCCACAGAGGAGCCTGGAATCCTTAAAACATGAAAGCTGACTCAACTGGAGTTAAGAGGTTTCATATGACAACAGTGACAAGAAGATGCTTCTCTGTCAGGGGGCGTGGTCTGCTGCTGGGGGAGTGTAGGTCTGGTAGGTGTTTGGTCAATCCATGTCTGGTGGCATGCAAGGGTCTGATTGAGGGGGTGTGGTATGAGAGTGTATGGTCTGTCAGGGGGTGTGGTCTGAGAGTGTATGGTCTGTCAGGGGGTGTGGTCTGAGAGTGTATGGTCTGTCAGGGGGTGTGGTCTGAGAGTGGGGGTGTGTTCTGTCAGAGAGCATGGTCTATTAGAGGGTGTGTTTTTTTGGGGGGGCTGGGTCTGTTAGGGTGGTGGCAGGGGGTGTGGTCTGGTAGGGGAGTGGTCTATTAGGGTGGGGGGGTGGTCTGGTAGAACATTGTGTGGTCTGTCAGTGGGTGTGGTCTGGTGGAGGGGGCGGGCCTATGCCAGCTCTCCAGGTTCTGGCAGGAGTTCAGGAAACAGTGAGCTGGAGATATACTGGGGAACTAAACACACTGCCTGTCTCTCTCTCTCTCTCTCTCTCTCTCTCTCTCTCTCTGCATGTCTCTCTCTGTCTCTGTTTGTCTTTCTCTCTCTGCCTAATAATAGATATAATAATAATAATAAATTAAGAAGAATAAGAAGATACAATTAATCAACAAGAAAATAATTTAAAATAAATAAATATATCTACATATTAATATTTGCTCCACTGTGTGTGTGTGTTGTAGGCGTGTGTGTGTGTGTGTGTGTGTGTGTGTGTGTGTGTGTGTGTGTGTGTGTGTGTGTGTGTGTGCATGCGTTAGTATTGATCAGCAGAGGATCATCAATAATAACAATAGTAACAGCAATCAATGTTTAAAATGGTTCTATAGAATTCTGCATGCAGGGCCTCTATGGGATGCTTGTCCCATCTAGTGTAGTCATGCTGACTGAGTGGACCCCATACTTCACTTCCATAAAGGGCTGATTCTGATTGGTATGTGAATTTTGTGGAATTTTCTCCTGATTGCATAAACAGGATTTTTCTTCTAGTGTGTTCACTGCCAGACCAAAGTTACCTGAGGCACTGATTTTGAGCCCCAGGTAGTCATAGAACAGGGTGTGCTCTAGGGCGGTGATTCCTAGAGTGAATGCATACTTGGTTTCCTGAGATCTGGGCTTCTTTTGGAAGATCATTATTTTACATTTTTGAAAGTTGACTGTCAGGGCCCAGTTCTGACAGTACTCCTCCAGGAGGTCTAGATGTTGTGTATTGTGTAGGGTTAGTCCAGGGTCATCTGCATACAGCAGGAGTTTGACCTCCTTATTGTGTAGGGTTAGCCCAGGGTTGTCTCCATACAGCAGGAGTTTGACCTCCTTATTGTGTAGGGTTAATCCAGGGTCGTCTGCGTACAGCAGGAGTTTTACCTCCTTATTGTGTAGGGTTAGTCCAGGGTCGTCTGCGTACAGCAGGAGTTTGACCTCCTTATTGTGTAGGGTTAGTCTAGGGTCATCTGGGTACAGCAGGAGTTTGACCTCCTTATTGTGTAGGGTTAGTCTAGGGTCGTCTGCGTACAGCAGCAGTTTGACCTCCTTATTGTGTAGGGTTAGTCTAGGGCAGGGCTACTCAACTTTACATAGCTCAAGGGCCACACAGCAAGATACAGCTGTGTCAAAGGGCCTCAACACAAATTTTTTGGTCATATAAAACTATTTTGTAGTGTTATTTCAAGCCACATGGATATCAAATGATTAAATGACAATAAGTAGGCTTTATTCACTAAATGTAAAAGTGTAGATTGCTGTTGCAATAAATCACAAGAATGTTTAATAAAATAAATATAGGCATATTAAATTGAAATCAGGTCTGAGTATATCAAATTACCCCCGGATGGATATGTAATTCCAAGTCACCGTGATAGATATCATGGTGATGTGAACGTTTGCCCGTTTTGGTCCTGCTATTGTTCTCTGGCAAAGAAGGCACATTGGTTTGTTATTTACCTCAACAAAAGTGAATTCTTCCTCCCATGTTTTTTGAAATACCCTGTGTTCATCAGAAATGTTACGTTTTGCCGGTTTTGCCATGACTTGAGAGTAGGCTAGGCTAGACTTCCTGCACAGTTGGGGCGTTCACATGATCCATGCAAAGCGTCGGCGTCAACACCAGGTTGAGCGCAACCCCTTCACATGATCAGCGTCAGGAGAATTACATTACATTCATTACTTTCACACTGTCGAGTTTTTAAAATGACAGCATTCAGGAAAGAATAGAGTGGAGTTAAATTTCGGACAACAGCCCGCATCAGCCGTAGCTAACCACACCGCCAATGATCATACTAGCACAGCCATAGAAGTGAATATAGACTGGCTGCATATACAAACCTGTACTAAGCTGTCAACCAACCTGGTAGTCCCGTCTGTAAACCGACATCATTCCATGCCAGACTTTTTAGTCAGATCGTGGTATGATTTAAGCGTCATGTTGTATAACTCGGGATGCTCCGACACACATAAAACAAGTTTCTCCTCCATTGTTTTTTTTTAATTTCGCGGTTATGATATCAAACTGTGCTGTGATTGGTTGCGAGTCGCAGAGATCAGCGTCGCGAATGTCAAAGTTGAATATAGTTGAACTTTGAGCGCAGCCCCAGGGACTCTCCCAGCGTCTGTGCCCAGGTGCACAATACCGACGGCGGCAGCGACGCTAGAATCGATGGCAACGCTTGCCAAATAGGAAATGAATGGCAGTGCCAGCGCCGAGCGTTTTTGTCGCTGATCATGTGTTGGTTTATCTTCTTTGTTGATCCCACGATTGCTAAATAAGCACAGTATGCACGATCGCCATCTTGTGGTCATTAAGAATTTAGTTTAGAAATGGTTTGTGTTCATTGAAATGAGAATATTATATTTTTATTGGTAGTTGCTATGACAATAAAAATTCAACCAAGGGCCGCAATAATATTAACCTCGGGCCGCATGCGGCCCGCGGGCCGCGTGTTGAGTAGCGCGGGTCTAGGGTCATCTGGGTACAGCAGGAGTTTGACCTCCTTATTGTGTACGGTTAGCCCAGGGTCGTCTGCGTACAGCAGGAGTTTGACCTCCTTATTGTGTACGGTTAGCCCAGGGTCGTCTGCGTACAGCAGGAGTTTGACCTCCTTATTGTGTAGAGTAAGTCCAGGGTCGTCTGCGTACAGCAGGAGTTTGACCTCCTTATTGTGTACGGTTAGCCCAGGGTCGTCTGCGTACAGCAGGAGTTTGACCTCCTTATTGTGTAGGGTAAGTCCAGGGTCGTCTGCGTACAGCAGGAGTTTGACCTCCTTATTGTGTACGGTAAGTCCAGGGGTTGCAGCTTGTTCCAACTGTACTGCTAATTAATTTATGTAGATATTAAAGAGAGTTGGTGACAAGCTGTTTCCCTGAAACACTCCTTTCCTTTGAGTGAAGAATTCTGTACTTTTATTGCCAATTTTTACTCCACAGGTATTACTGATATACATTGACTTTATTATGTCATAAACTTTATCCCCTATACCGCTTTGGAGAATTTTATAATATAATCCCTCTTGCCAAATAGAATCAAAAGCTTTTTTTAAATCAATAAAACATGCAAAAATCTTCCCCTTGTTTTTTTGGTGTACGTGATGGTTAATTAGGGTGTGTAGGGTGTAAACATGATCAGTAGTTGCTTTGGTAGGAAGCCAATTTGTCCTTTACTCAAGACATTGTGTTCAAATGCTCTTTCTGTTGTGCACAAGAAACAAAATGACACATTTTGTTTTGACGACTTCAACTGTCATTGGAGAATTGAGCCAAATCAACTGAGAAAAGCTGGAGTGAAAGTCAAGATTCATCAATTCAGGACACATTTACAAAAAACGTCTAATAGAAATGTAGATAAAATATTCTTGACAGATTATGACACCTGGTTCAACCATTTTGCATGTAATGACTTATGCAATGAACTAGTGCCTAGATGTTCTGGGGGGTGAGACTACTCAACAGAGAACCAATATAATACATTTTGATCAACATGACAGAAACTATTGATAATGTAGGAAACAGCAGACAGTTTTACATAATCATTTGCATGAATGAGCCAAAGCATTTGTAATTTGTTCAAAAGAAAAGAAAAGAGAAGAGAAGCTGCTTTGATGATGTGAACAAGTGACTAGATGATGTGGAGGTTGAACAAGTGACTAGATGATGTGGAGGTTGAACAAGGAGTTTTGAGAATTTAAATTCTGATCTGAGAAATGTACCAAAGCGACTGAGAAAAACTGTAAACAGTTTGGTGAAATTTGCTCATATAGTCTTTCAATGACTTTCCCAAATACTACAGTTTTGTAGGGCCAAATTCTCAGTTTGTGTTTTGTGGTTGATGGTGTTTTGGTTGGACAGGTGTCTTCATTTTTTTCTGATTCTTCTGCAGTCCTAGTCATACCACTCATTCTCTCTCTCTCTCTCTCTCTCTCTCTCTCTCTCTCTCTCTGGGAGTTGTGCCAGGTTAGTCTCGAAGTTCGAAGGTCCTGAACTTGCTCAACGTGTTGTGTGGTAAGATGGGGGAGAGTTTTGTTCTTGGGCCTGTGTACTCTTTGCGAAATAAAGCAGTGTGTCTGTTTGTCAGGCCAAGCTGGAACAAGGTGAGGGGTACAGGTCCTACAGATGCTGTAGCCATGTTTAAAGGTTTGGATGGAGTATATGTTTTAAACCCTAAAGAATGATGTAGCATCCTTTGTAAATGTCTGGGGTTTGGGCAATGCAATATGTACTGTGGGAACAGAGGGTCTGGATGTATGCATCTAAGTTGTAGCTGAGCTTCTGTAGGTTGCTGGTGCTTTATTTTTTATTTATTTTTTTATTCATTTTTCTATTGATTTATTGATTTTGTTTTATGTGTGTGTGTGTGTGTGTGTGTGTGTGTGTGTATGGTTTCTATAAGGGAATTTAATATTTATAAGTGTGTTTCTCTATGAGCATGGTTTGTGTCTTTTGGTTTTCATTTTGGCTTTTTAAGTGAGATGGTCTCTCTCTCTCTCTCTCTCTCTCTCTCTCTCTCTCTCTCCTCTCTCTCTCTCTCTCTCTCTCTGGGAGTTCTGCCAGGTTAGTCTCGAAGTTGAGAAACAGAAACAGAAACCCACAGTTCCTTACAAACACCCCCCCCACCCCCCCCACCCCCCCCCCCCCACACACACACACGTTGAATCATCATTCCTGTGTGTGTGCTGTGGGTGTGTGTGTGTGTGTGTGTGTGTGTGTGTGTGTGTGTGAGATTCGTGTTTATGGGAACAGTGTTGGCCTTCATCTGATGTTGTGATTTCTCCAGGCACCATAACACCGACATGGAGGGGGAGGGGAGGAGGAGGAGGAGAGGGTGGAGCTAAGGTTTGCTGTCCTAATGTCACCCATTGAGGAGGCCACGCCCCCTTCCCTGCCCATCTGAAGTTGCTGGGGAAAGCCCAGTCCTAACTGCATTCCACTTTTAGAGTTTCACTGAGAGGAGCTACACATCCACCTGGCCTGACAGATTCACATCCCCTCCGCCATCCTCATCCTCACCACACTGACAGTCACCACCACCACCTCCTCCTCCTCGTCAGCCATGACAGGCTCCAAGTCCTCCCAGACCATGAAGAACATCATCATCGTCCTGCTGACGCTCTGGTCTGTCATCTCCCTCATCATCATCGTGGTTTGGGCGACCTCGCCGGACATGAAGAGCTCCAGCCAATGCCGAGAGGAGCTGCAGCTGGTCACGGAGAAGCTGGAGGGTGCCAAGGTGGTCTGGACCAAGAACAAGGCGGCCCTGGAGGAGATGGTAGAGGAGTTGCGGGAGAACCAGACCAGGCAGCAGGAGGAGATCCAGAAGCTCCTGCAGCGTCTGGCCTCTACCAACGCCACCCTGGATGAGTGTCGGCAGGAAAATGTGAGTGTTCAGGTTTTCATTGGGTTGTGTGTTATGTTGTGTTTCTCTCTCTCCATCACCCTTCACCTTGTTTCCTGTTTCCTGTTGTTTTTTAGTATGAAAGAAGGAAAGTTTCTTATTCTAGAAAGAACTTTTCCAATCGCATATTCTTAATATCTTTGGCAGGAAAATGTGACTGTTTTCCTTCTCCTCCTTTCTCCCCCCTCCCTCCTCCACGAGGTTAGCCCTGACTCATACCCCCCCCCCCTTTCCTTCCTTCCTTCCTTCCTTCACCTCTTTCACTTCTCCTTTTCTTTCCTCAGCCTGACTTCTGTCACTCCCTTCTCGTTTAGCTTCTCTCTCTTTCTGCTCATCGTTTTTCTCTGTTTTCCTTGTAAGGAGTTTGAAACTCTTTGGGGTCATTGGGTCCAAATCTCTGTTCTCTTGGCGCCAGACGTCTAATAGTCCTGCCTGGAAAATCTGTCAGTGCTGTAGTTGTCACTCATGAAGGACTTTTATTGCTCGCAATAGCTGGTGAAATCGTCTAGTTTGTTAGTGGACACCTACAGCAGGAAAAATCACAACTGTGTTTTTTACATAAGACCAGCCGCCGCTCTGACAGACAGATATCCAAACGCTGAGCAAATGGAGCATAACCCTGACCCAGGATCTGCCTCCACATCACAACCTGCTCACTACATCCACAAACTGATCAGAAAGCCACAGGTCGAGTTTCAAGTGTTGAGTGGAAGTTTAGTCTGAGTTCTGTATAATGTTAGCGACTCTTCTGCTCATGTGTAACTGGGAAATCCTAAATGGCTTCAAAATAAGTAAAATAAGTGAAGGTGTTTGTTTGGACTGTCCCTTTAAGTGTCAAGGTTCATCTGTGGATCTAAGTTTAAATACTGCGTTCAATGAAAGGAATGTTTTTAAAAGCCGTTCTCATCGTAGAGTCAACGGCTGACACTGGCCTGCTTTCAATCACCGCCTCAAATATGTGATAGCGGGGAGGCATGGCTTGGCATGGCTTGGCATGGCTTGGCCAAGGATTTCTTAAAGAGGAAGAGCAGGTTAGAGATTCATATGTTGCTCATGAGCATCAGTTGGGTGTGGTCTCTCCATACTTCAGTCTAAGTGAGTCCAAATGTGATCTTGTGGTTTTTATCATTATAATGGAGAGAAAAGATCAATTCAAATGGATTGACAAGTCAAATCTAAACAAACGCCATCAGGCAGCATCAGGTCCAAAGTTCCTCTGACCTCTACGCTGGTAGTTTGGTGACCTACGACTAATACTTCATCACACTGACCAAATCATGTCTAGTCCGTTATCATCCATGCTCAACATGAGTCTGTTTATATCAGCAGGTTTGGACGTTTTGGTGATGAATGATGTTAGATGCAGTTTAGGGTTTAGTGGATTTGTCTGTGACAGACAGTCTGTACTTTCTACTTCCTGTACTGCTACTGTAACAGTAGCTGTTGCAACCAGATGTTCTTTGTACTTGGAAACTTTAAAACAGGAAATGTAGCTTTATCTCGAATCATTCATCTTCACTGTTGATGTCACCTTACAAAAACTAGAGTTGCATTCAAGAACTAGAGCTTCCTGCAAGAATTACAGCTTTCACTAAGGGTGTGATCTCCCCTCCATTTGGTTTTCTTTGGTCTGAACCAAGAAACCACCTGTCATCCCACCAGGTCAGAGAGTCCAAACCAACCTGGTTCCAGTCTGTAACTTGATCTACCATGATGGACTTGTCTGCTCTTCTCTAGTGTTCATACCAGTTAAGAACACATGAAGAAACATCTGAACATAAGCATCAGTCCAGACTGACCAAGTCTCCTTCTACCCATAATGCCTTGTGTTCTGGGGTGGTTTCCTGTAGCTGGTTGGATCCCGTTCTCTGTCCTAACGAACCACCACAGTTCTCTTCTACCCATAATGCCTTGTGTTCTGGGGTGGTTTCCTGTAGCTGGTTGGATCCCGTTCTCTCTCCTAACGAACCACCACAGTTCTCTTCTACCCATAATGCCTTGTGTTCTGGGGTGGTTTCCTGTAGCTGGTTGGATCCCGTTCTCTCTCCTAACGAACCACCACAGTTCTCTTCTACCCATAATGCCTTGTGTTCTGGGGTGGTTTCCTGTAGCTGGTTGGATCCCGTTCTCTCTCCTAACGAACCACCACAGTTCTCGTCTACCCATAATGCCTTGTGTTCTCTTGTTAGAGGACTGAGACGTTTTCAGGCGTCTCGTCGGTTATTTGGTGAATGTTGTTGTTCTCACCTGGAGACCAACCAGCTAAAGGAGGAAACGCTGCAGAGCTTAATAAACCCACCAGAACATGCTGGCTGTGAAAGCGAGTAGAGTCTCTAAGAGTTTCTTAGAGTCTCTAAGAGTCTCTATGAATCTTTTCTAAGGCCTGGATTTGTGTCATTCATGTCAAACATGTCACCAATTAAACTTAATCAAATGAATCACAGTATCACCAGAATCAGAAGGGATCCCATCTCCAAGTCCAATAAATGTCCAGGAATTAGTCTGGATGACAACTGACATAACATAACACTAACAGTAGTACACAGCTACTGACTCAGTACAGGACAACAGACTTGTACCTGGTGTGGTTCTAGCTGGGTCATGCTGTGCTTTGTGGTTCTGCAGGTTGTTCTGAGGGGGAACGTCTCCCTGCTGGACCAACGGATTGAGACTCTCCGAGACGTGGAGGCCAACCTGACGGCTCAGATCGTTCTCCACCAAGGTAGGAAAATACCCGTCAGTGCTGCAGCTCCGGATCCTGCTGCTGGTAAACTCCCTGCCATGAAAGGAGACTTTCTCAGCCACGATATTCTTAGCTGCATTTTCCCCTGTTACCATAGCGACCTCTGAGTCACAGTAAATAAACACGTGAGATTGGTGGGTTACTGCTCCTTTAGAAAAATGAGCTGACACTGTTCTGGGGTCTGTTCAGAGAGATGACTGATGGCTGCTGATGGCTTTAAAAGCTACTTGTTTATCATCTCTCAAAAAGCATAATGGAGCGTCTCCGACTCCTCTTGGAAACATTTGCTTTAACAATTACACTTACAATTCAGGCATTTAGCTGACGCTGTCATCCAGAGCAACACACAGCAAGCATAGCAGGAGAAGAGTTGGCATCTGGGATCCCTTAACGAGAGCAGGCTGGTAGAGGCAAGGTGCCAGGGATTACAACGCTAAGAGCCTAGAGGGGGAACGAGGGATTTCCAGTGTAGTGACCAACCTTCAAATCAAAGGCTGACCATCAAGGCTTCATATGGTCAAAAGCTCTATAAGTTTTAATACAATTATAGTAGATGACCTGAGATCGAATCAGTAAACCGTCAGAGAGGAAGCAGAGTCCTCAAGGAGAAACACTTTGCTAATGGTTTTTCCTGACCTGCAACAGTGAGGGGAAATGATGAATTCCTGTATGAAGGCGATATGAAAAAGGCATTGTGTGAACAGGGAGCTGCCTGGTTTGATAAGCATCATTCACTCCTTCATCAGCTTAATGCAAGCACATCCTTGTGGAAGAAGTAACTCTCCTGGCAAGCAGCAACACAGAAGCCAACAGTAGGCTGCTGCTGGAAAAAACAAGCCAATATATGTGAAATTCCTAAGCTGGCAGCCAATTCCTGAAATAGTTCCAATGACGACATGTAGTTCTGTTGAGATGCTGCGATAAGCCACGCCCGGCTGCTCCTTACCTTTTAAGTTAATGCCATGGACCCAAAATCAGATTCTATTTCTGATCAACAGTAGAAGATCCACATAGAAAGCTACTGAACTTGTTGTGTTTAATGTCTGTGCTGTTGTTGCTGCTGTGATGAAGTCTAAACCCTGAAGCTGCCTCTGTGTTCTGGTTCTCCTCTGATCCAGATCACATTGAGACCATGCAGCAGAACCTGACCCAGACCTTCCACCAGGCTCAGTCTTGTTTCAGCCTGAACACTGCGGCCGAGAGCCAGAAGCTGGCCGCCCAGAGCCTGACCAAAGCCTGCCAGTCCAGCAAGCAGTATCTAGAGAAGCAGCTGTGAGTACTGGTCCACATTACACAGCCCAATGGATGAAGGCACCGCTTCACATTTCAGGACTGATACTATTTCTGTGTCTGGGCTTACAGGCTGAAGTGTAAGGTTGTTGACCAGCAAGCCTCTGAACAGACTGCAGAGAATGCGGCCTCGCCCCATGCTAGCATTCCTGCGCTGCTGCTGCTGCTCTGCACCGGCCTGCACCTCCTAACCTGTGAGTACGACGCATCACTGACAATCATTAGTGGTAAGTGGTTTCCATCATGGCTCGCGGAGGTCCGAGAGTCCAACCGACCACTACAGCAGATCAGGAGGAGGAACCAGTTAGTGAACTGAGCTGCTGTAGTGGTTGGTTGGAATGAAATCCTGCAGACTGTTGGACTCCCTGGTCCAGGATGGAGAACCTCTAGTGTAGAAGAACGTGTTGCATTATCTTCATTACTCAACTCTTGTCTTATTCTCTGCTGTTGCAACAACCCGATTTCCCACAGGGAATCTAATTAATTAATTAATTGAATTAATAAATTAATTGAATCTAATCTCATCTATTTCTGTTTGGGTGGTCTCACAGACATTATGGCTTCGGCCATAACCGACTGTACTGTCTCTGTGGTTAGCCCAGGAAGCCTTTAGCTCAGGATTAGCTCAGAGTCTCTTCTTCTTCTCTTTACCAGAGAAGATCTCAGTTCTGGATCATTCTGTGATCACCTCCATCTGAGATGTTTCTCCTAAAACCCCTGAGGAGCAACAAGGAGACTTTATGGGATCAATGTGAAGATGTTAATGTGACGTACATAATGGTCATCAGCTCCTACTCTAACATGTGACATACATACATGTATGTGGACTGAAGTGACTGGTTGTCTATGCAGGAAGCTGGCGAGGTGCTGGTCGGTTGGTGGGTGAACACTGCTGTCCAGGATGACACCAGAACCTGGACCTACCTGGACAATACGACTGCTGTACAAACGTCTGATCTACAGACACTTTTATCTGTGTACATTTACACTTCACCTTGTAGTATGAATGATTGGAGTGAAAACCTGCTTCAACGTGGAACAGGGGCGGGTGTTTTGTTATTTTTTAAAGCGTTTCCGGCTTCCTTTGCCACTGTGCCTTCTTTAAAGCTTGGTAGAGATCAATAGGCTACGGCTTCGTTGGGTTAAAACCTAACAGACACATCCTGTTTGACGGTTTTGGTCTTTTAGTTTCCTGCTGAAAAGCAACTGACATGCAGTCAAACATATTTGGAAGCTAATTATGAAACGTCATATCAAAGTGTGTGTGTCTGGATTTAGCATCCATTTTAGCATTTGTTTTTGTGGCAGAACTTGAGCAAGCACAGCTTAGCGTAGTAACATTAGAAGGGAAAGGTCCACACACTTGAACAGTTTTATTTATGATGCTGTTCAGGATGAAACAGAATTCTTCATCAGAATTAAAAGACCAGAATCCATCCTCCACCCGCTGCTTGACCTCCTCCTACTACCTATTCACTTATTCAGTCTGAACCACCAAAAGGTTAAAGTTCAAAGTTGAAGATTCAAACGTGGACCAAGCCGTCAATCCCTGCTGGGTAATCCACAGTACAGTTATGATGCATTCAGGTTACGTGGGAATAACCACATGTCAGAACCACATGACGTGACGACTTGGAAATGTTCACACGTTCTGTCAACATGCCATGATTGTATTTTTCTGTAGACTTTGATTGATCCTGATCAGCTTCTTCTCTCTTAACATGAACTTAGTGATGAAACTTCTGACTTCCTGTTTTACAGCAAACCAAATGTTGTAATGTCGACCACAAACCAGACATCCAGCTGTAGTTGTGTTCTGCCGTGGTATTTTAAGAGTTGTGACCCTAAAATGACTTGTGATGAAAATCCTTCATGCTGTTGGTTTTATATGTAATGAATCTATCAGTCCTACACTCGGCTACTTCCAAACAACTACACAGGGATATTTGGAATACATAGTACAATATGTAAAGTCAGATTTGATGTATTTATTTTTTTATCTTTGCCCTCATTGGTCTATTAAACCTTACAGAGCACCGAGCAGACACAGGACCAGCTGACTGTTGTTCATTCTGTCTCCTTGAACCAAATACCTTTATTAACCACAGGCAGGAAGGAAGTGATTGGTTGAACAGAGTCGGCTTCAGCCAATCCAAAGCAGGGGAGATGACGCCCCCTAGTGGTGAAACCATGCAGACCATCGATCTGTCATTACATTTAAGATTACATTAGATTCAACTTTATTGATAATTAGGTGTGGAAATAAATGATATAGAATAAAAATAGAAAAGAAATAAGAATACAGAGAATTTGACCATTACTACTACTACTACTGCTAGTACATTCCAGTCATTTAGCAGACCCTTTTATCCAAAGCGACTTACAATAAGTGCATTCAACATAGGTAGAGAACTACTAGTCACCAGAAATCGTAAGTGCATTTCCTTCCTAAACATCATCTAAGAGCAGAACCAGTGTTGAGGTAGAAGATCAATAAGTTAGATACCTACTTTTATTAAACACATGAGACAAATAAGTAAATCAAATAAACAAGAACTAATAAACAAGAACTCAGACAAATAAGTGAAGACAAATAGGCAAGTGCTAAGAGGAAGGGTCAGGGCAGTGTTTCTTAAGTTCTAGTTAGTACTACTACTACTACTACTATTACTAGTACTACTACTACTACTACTGACAGACAGACAGACAGAGTTAGGGAGTGTTACGCCGGGGACACACTGGACGCGGAACGGCGACGAAAGGCGCCGAATGGCGACGAATGCCGACGAAAATTCTTTCCGCGCCCATGTTAACCAATGTGGCCGTGCACACCGGACGCGGAAGGGCGCCGAATGGCGCCGAATGGCCGCGGCCTGCAGCGACCGTTTCGGCGTCAGGTCTAAGATTTTCTCGATTCGTGAGCGAATGTGTCAAGCTGGGCAGGAAGTCAGACACAGGAACGGCATAGAGCATCCGGTCAATTTCCAAAATATAACAAATTTCAAAATAAAACACCCTGATTGATGGTATTTCTGAGTTGTATCTAAACTTTTACCGTCTGTGTCTAAACAGAGAGCGAGAGAGACGAGCAGGCACACGCACACAAGCAGAAAGAGAGAGAGATGTATATGTATATATATGCATGTGCACTTTAATAGACACCATACTACTCAAGTATACATAATGCTTAATAATTTTTCATTCATTGCTCTTCTTACTTGTGTTGCCCTGTCACCTGTGGCATGTACTTTCATATTGTTGTAAATGTTGTTCTTTGTCTGTTCATATACGTTTGCTTTGGCAATATAAGCACTGTTCACTTTTCATGTCAATAAAGCTTCAAAGCGAAATTGGGGGAGAGAGAGAGAGAGAGAGAGAGAGAGAGAGAGAGAGAGAGAGAGAGAGAGAGAGAGAGAGAGACCGACCAAACCCCTACATTGAGAAAACCAGCGGAGAACGTTCGGCGCCGGTGTGAACAACCAAACTCCTTCTTGCTCATTCGGCGCCGATCGCGGCGCTTCCTTTTCTTTCCGCGTCCAGTGTGTCCCCGGCGTAAGCCTTCAACCCTCCAAACAAATGGCACGATCACAAAATAGCAGTTGTAGTGCAAGGTGATTTATTGGTGCAACCAAAATCCAAAAACAATGTGAAGGTGAGTATCCAAAAAGAGAAAACTATTTACATATATACGACCACAACGACCCCAGAACATACCAACTATCAAAATACACAAATTAAAGTCCTGCATAAACATCAAAATACAATAAATCTCCACAAACGATAAACATTGGCGCGTTCCAAAATAGTGCGCATGCGTGAGGCGGGAAATGGCACAATATCCCAAGTATGCAAGTATGTATCTCTGCAGACCGGAGACGTCGGCTCGCTTTAGGACCCAGCGGACGCCACCTGGCTACACACACCAGAAGAGGAGAACGACAGACAGCAAAACAATTCTGATCACGGTAGTTGCAATAATATGTTGAAAATAAACGATGGCCATCCTGGTACCTGTACCATTAGATAGATAGATAGATAGATAGATAGATAGATAGATAGATAGATAGATAGATAGACAGACAGACAGACAGATAGAATTCTGTGGTTGCAGGAGCATAAAGGTATCACAAAAGACTGGTGGACTTCTAGTACTACTAGTAGTACTACTACTATTGCTACTACTATTTCTACTACTATTGATTATAGTATTACAGCATGAAGTATTCATCACAATAACGTTGGTTAGTCCAGTAGAATGAACCAGCAGTAACAGACTCCCATTGAAATGAATGGTCTTCCAGAGTCTGTGATGTTTTCCAGCTCTGTCAGCGAATCAATGAGCTTTAATCAATATATTACATATTTTGTAATCAGTAATAATCAATATGGTTTTTCTCACCACATGACCCTGCTGTATTAAATAATTACTCTCCTCTACTCAGTGGAGGAGAAAGTATATTATTATATAAACTGGAACCAGGCAGCATGAGGGAGAGGTTAACTCCATTGGCCTTGCTTACTGGAAACATACATCCTGGTAGAAAGTGACTGGAGACATTTTCTCCATCAGTAGGATCCACTCTTCAATCCTGCACACTCCAATACTCCAAGCAGCATTTATTTGAATAGAGTTTCATCTTTCTGACTGGTAAGACGTTGGGGGAGATTTGGATTTCCCTCATGCAGGCTCTCAGGGTCACTTGGCTAATTGGTCAATTTACCTTTAGGATCAGTTAGCATAGGAAAACCACTAAAACAATCTCTGGTGTCAGTAGATTTCTGTCCTGGTCACATGCTAACATGTTAGCATACAGTACGTGAAGAGCCTGTAGGCAGCTAGCATTGTCTAACATAAGATTACCTTTTAGTATCCGGAGTTGGTGTTGGTTTGTTTCTACCAATCACTAAGCATCATTTATGTAAAGAAATAGAATTTTTAGTTATTCAAAAGTCTCAATTCACCCTCCAGGTCAGTAGGTGGCGCCAAAAACATTATTACTGATGGACACCTACCTGACTCAGGAAGAAGAGGAAGAACCCTGGAAGCAGAAAAGTCCCGCCGGAGCTGCAGCTAGCTAGCTAGCGTCCTTTGTTTTTGGACGAGACAGTTAACCTGGTCTTACACGGGATAAACTGAAACGATACTATCTTAGATCGTTAGCTTAGATACAACTTCTTCACATCCGATATTCTCAAACGATAAGCTGTACCCACTTACTGAAGTAAAAGGTAAGAAATATAGTGATGGCTAGATAACTCGCTTACGTTACTGTGATAGCTAGCTAGGCTCCCTCCGGCGGGGTAAGCTAACGCTAACAGCTAGCCTGTTTCTTTGCGGCCTATAAACTACGGGTTGGTTAACACTACTGATTTTTACCGAGTCACATATCAGCTACTTAACTAAGGTACTTGTTACTCATCATTTGAAAGCTACTTGGGAACCTTTAACTTGACTAATCTGCTAACGCCAACGTTAGCTCAGTGAATGGCGACGTCTTAATGTGTTAGTAGTAGTAGTTTTATTTGACATTTTAAAAAAACAATACAACAAAAAGAAAACAACAGATATATACAAACACGAACTCACATACTCTCAAACACATGCCAACACATCCATGCACATCATAAATTGCCGAGGATAACACAAAAAAGTTGGCAAAACGACAACTTATTTCCATTGTGGTCCTCTATCTGGTGGCTATATAGCAGCGAGCAGAAAAAGTCACGCATCATCCAAATGCCTATCAGCACTCCATAAAAACATAATAAATACATCACATATAACAACAATCAATCACGTAATTAATAAATACCTAAATAAAAAGCAGCAGTTATTTCCCTTGATGGCTTATTAATTAAACAAAATATTAATTAAACTTGCCTTATAAGCCAAAGTTTCACCTTTTTCTTGAACCTACTCTCCACCTGAATCCCTTTTATTTCTTTTGGCAGCTTGTTCCATTCTTCTGCTCCGGTGTTTTGAAAAGTATTCTTACCTGCCTTAGTTTTGTAACGCAATGTTTTTCGGTTGGCAATACTGGAACGGGTGTTGTAGTCATGACCCTCACTAATATAGCTGACGTAGCCAGAGAGATAGCTTGGGGCTGAGTGATGCAGAATTTTATAAATAATACTGGTTTTGAGTTGTGCAACTCTTTTTGGGACTCTAAGCCAATTTAATAATTTAAAATGACTTTCTTCCAAATGAGTCCTAGGATGTAGCTTCAGTACTACTCTCACCAATCTATTCTGGGATGTTTGTAATTTATCTTTGAGAGATTGTGACGTGCCACTATACCACGAGGTACAGGCATAATCATACTGGCTCTGAACTAAGGCTGTTGCAAGTGTCCTCATGGTTCCTATGTCAAAGTATTTAGCTATTCTAGCCCGATATTTTGTTCTTGAATTGACCTTGCCCAATACCTTGACTGCCATGTTATCCCCAGACACTTGCTGGTCTAATTCACAGCCCAAGTAATTCACTGTACTTTTTGCCTTGATCTTTATACCATTGCACATAACTGAGAGTTCTGACCATTTTTTTATTTTGTGTTTAGAACCGAAAAGTATGGTTTCAGTCTTGCCCAGGTGAAGAGACAATTTATTGTCCGACAGCCACTTACTGATATTAGCCAATTCTGTGCTCAATGACTGTTCTACGACATCTTTGTTTTTGTGGGACATGAGTAGGGCAGAATCATCAGCAAATAAAAACAAAGGACAAGAACATGCCGATTGCATGTCATTTATATAAAGTAAAAACAAAAGTGGTCCTAGGATGCTCCCTTGGGGGACTCCACAGCTGATTTCCTTTGGATTTGAAAGTATTCCACCCACCTCTACTACTTGGTTTCTAACTGTAAGATATGACTTCATCCACTGTAATGCATTTGCATTAAAACCTATAGCCTTAAGTTTAAAAATAAGTATTTTATGGTTTACTGTATCAAAGGCTTTCTGGAGATCCAGTAAGACCATTCCACAGTAATTGCCTTTGTCCATTTCCTTCCTGATGTAGTCCGTCAGGTAAAGCAAACGGGTATCTGTTGACCTCATCTTGTTTTTCATGTACTTGGTTTTAGTCAACGTTCACTGTTGGTTAGCCCCGATTCCCTTGTCCTCTCTGGGGGCCAATCTGGCCCCCATTCACACTGGTGTTGGTGTTACAGTTTTATGTTAGTGTGTAATAATTGAGAAGCGGAATCTAACGATGGCACAGCAGGTGTCAGGGCTAGCCAGTCTGCTCAGGACATACCGGCATCCAGTAAGTGTCGTACCGGTATTGTTGTGGTCGCTGTTACATCCATGTCCTGGAAGAACATCCCATGAAACAGGACCAGTTACCGGTTACTGACCATCCGCTGCTGTTCTTTCAGACGGGATCATCTGAATCGTCTCCATGGCTGTCAGAAGGGGGCACATCAGATACCTCAAAGTAAGTCGGTTCAAATACCAGCCAGGATGCACGTCTCTATATCCTGAAGATAACGGCTCTTTACATTTACAACCACTGCAAATGTAGCTTGTGTTTTTTGCAGCTTTAGAAATGCAAGACGTGTCTGTGGTAACTCAGTGGGTCGAGCAAGGCACTAACACCAGCAGGGTTAGGGGTTCAAACCCACGCTAACCATGTTCAACATGCTAACCATGGACACAGTCATAGTAGTGGAAGACACTTTGGATAAAAGGCATCAATGAACCGTGTCTTCCAGTGTGTTCAGACACTGAATTATGTGCATCATCCATGTATTTGGAAGTGTGTGTGTGACAGTCCTGTTGTTTTTAGGTGTGTGAGGTCCAAACTTCACAGAGCGACAGCAGGGAATCCCAGCATGGATCCAAAGGAGCTGCTAGCATGAAGGTGACTGGTGTTATTTCATCACATGACAATGTTTCTCACAGTGATGGGGTTGACTTCCATCTTGTTCATTTTTTCATATGGGTCTGCTTAGCTACCTGTCTACACATGCTGTGTATGTGACCACATTCAGTGTAGTCACATGATAATGGGATAAGTCACATCTAAAGTGTGGCCTGGACAGCTCAGTCGGTAGAGCATGAGACTCTCAGCGTCGTGGATTCGATTCCCACATAGTGTCAAGCACCTTTTGTAAGTCTCTTTGGATAAAAGCCTCTGCTAAATGACTGTAATGTAAAATACTAAATGTGGAGGTCCCCCAGCTCTTCTGTGCTAATATGAAAAAAAAACCAATTGAACAATATTACAATAAAATGTAATATATTGAAAAAGAATGAAATAAATCATTTTAAAAGAACGAATAGTCATTTTAGATTTAATTAAAAAGTATTTCAGTAATACAATTTAATACAATTCTCATCTTGTATTCCAGTCGGAGGTTTACGACAACGGCTACGACGACTTGTCTGACGAGCCCAAAGACGCCAAAACCAACCTGATAGTGAACTACCTGCCCCAGAACATGAGCCAGGAGGAACTCCGCAGCCTCTTCAGCAGCATTGGAGACGTTGAGTCGGCCAAACTCATCAGGGACAAAGTAGCAGGTAATCCTCACTTCTACTACTACCTAGTGCCATTACTACTACGTGTTGTTAGTACCACTAACAAGTACAAATCAGTCTACTTGGTACTGCTACTAGTGGTAGTACTACCTCTGTCTACTACACTTCCCAAGCAAACAGGGACTTTTTTTTTAATCTTCCTCTGAATAATTTTTTCTCCATGTTGTTTTAATAATTTTTTCTCCATGTTGTTTTAATAATTTTTTTGCTGTTTTCTGACCTGTGTTGTCACGGTAACAGTTTCCTGACCGATTACGATTGATGGTTCTCTATCTGCCTCCATGCCCCCAGTGTGTACACCCCCTAATGGTTTTGGTTTTTATTCATTAATGTGGGTTTGTCTGGATTTTTTTTATGTGCAGGATCACTGATTAGTGCTGAGAACTCAACTGAATTTTGATTTTTAGAGATATTTTTTTTTTTTTTTTTTTTTTGGAAAGATGTTTTTTTTCTGTGAAATATCTGTTGCATATTTTCCTTTTCTGCACTGTTGGTGTATTTTAAAATATATTTTTTACAGTTCTTTGGCATTAACAGCCAATCACGCCAGAAGGTTTAGTCTAGAACCCACCCATAGTGACGATAGCCAGTTATTTAATAATTGATTTCTTTGATATTTGATGATGATTTGATTTAATTTAACAAGGCAGAACAAACTTTTAAAATGATGATTTCACATATTATTTTGTTTTTTGTTTTTCAGGCTGTAATAATGTCTGTAAAACTGTAACCCTGAACCACTGTTCTGAGTTTTTCTGCCTTTACTTTCTGGTGTTAATCTAATGTGTGCCAGGTCTCTGCTGTATTTTCTTTTTTCTGCTGTGTTTCTGATGCCTGCATGTTGTTATCCAGATATGTCCAGTGGAGCTGGTGTCCAGGCTGTAAACCGGACACTTTTGTTATTTTATTTTGTTGTTTTCCTTTGTGTTTCTCTAGGCCACAGTTTAGGTTACGGCTTTGTTAACTTTGTTAACCCTAGTGATGCAGAGAGGGCTATCAGTACCCTCAATGGCCTGAGGCTACAGTCTAAAACTATCAAGGTAATGTGCAAAAAGGTGCTTTTTTTATTTTCCTGTCTCAACTGATAGATGTGCTATGTTCTCCAAGTAGCCCTGGGCAGTAGAGGGGGAGCTCTCTCCTGCAGTGTCTATTTGCCTCAAGGATGAAGGTATTTTTGAAACATGTCTCTTTAAAATAATCCTGTAATGTTATTTTTGTTTAAGGAGTTACTTAATGGCTAGCTGGCCAGGCTCTGGACTCTGGCCTGCTTATGCCTTCGGCACATATTTATACTGAAGCTTCGGTTTCCGATCTGGTTTCTAACTACCAACCACGTGGTTTTGCTTGGGTGTGACATTGTGCCGAAGCTAGGCTACCCTTTTATATTCCTGTTTTATTTACACATACTTTTGTTTTTGGTTTCCCAAACTGCCCATTTATCTGAAACTGTTTTGATTTTATTTTTTATTTTAATTTATTGTGACCAATCCCTGAATGATGAGTGGTTGTTTTTAAGATTTTTTTTAATTTAATATTTACACAAATATTTTCCTGAAATTTTTTTTTTCATGGATGGATGTCAGTAGAACTTGTCATTGTGTATCTTTCTGTTTTTGTATTTTTATTTTTTTTGGGAAGTAGGGCAGATGCTAGTTGTTAATATGAATTCTTTACAAGGGAACTGACTGACTTCCTGCCTTCCCTCCAGGTTTCGTATGCACGGCCGAGCTCTGACACTATTAAAGACGCTAATCTGTACATTAGCGGGCTGCCCAAGACCATCAGCCAGCAGGACCTGGAGGAAATGTTCACTCGCTACGGACGGATCATCAACTCCAGAGTCCTGGTCGACCAAGCCTCCGGTACGAACGACCTCCCTGTGCTATAAACTGGGCTTCAGTAAAGGGCGAAGGATCACTCGTGTATCGGTGATTGGAGCCAGTCATTACATGGATTACAAACAAACAGTTTACAAAGTGCTTCACATGAAAGCAAAAGATTAAAGTTAAATTATTTTATAAAAGCTCAAGTCTCTAAAAGGCAATACTGATTCATCTAGCCTTCATATGGTGGGAAATATCCACACTACCTTTTGAGACGACATGAAAGAAACAAAAGTTTTAAATGTGACTTAACTTTTAACATGGCTCAGTGTTGAATGAACAGCACAACCACACCTTCACATTTCTGCTGGGCCTTTTTAAGATTCTGTACAACCAGATGTGATGTTGATTTAAAGGTCCCATATTATGGAAAACGGCTTAATTCCTGGCGCTTATACGTGTTCCACAGGAAATTACTTCCCTAAGCAGCTGAGAAAATTTGAAATCTGGAAGTCAACCCGTTTTTCTGTATCTTCCTTTTTCCAAAAACGGTGCCAAAGATAGGAGAAAAACAGCCCGTTTCAGAAAGTAGCCCCTTTGGACGTCATAAGGGGCTAATCCAGCCCCTCTCAGAGCATGCCCACGCCCAGGTGAACAACCAATCCCATTTACCTCGTCTCAAAATGCAGCTCACGGCAGTGCCGCAAGCCGTTGCTTATGGTGCATTCCATTGTACTCGGAAATCGATAATTCCTAACTTCCAATCTAAATGTGTTCCAGTGCATCTGCTCGGGAAAACATAATCGCCCGCAGCAAACTCATGTTTGTATGGTAAGTCTCAGAATGTTACAAGCATCTAAACTCAACATCAACTACTACAGCGCCATTAGTGAAGAGAATCGGCGCATATCACATTCGGACGCCGTTTTTTCCCAGTACACTGGAATGCACCATTACTTTGCACGACTGAAGCTAAAACAACATATCAGGAGATATATCAACTCTCCAGTTATTATGTTGTAGGATGCAGGCAGCAACATAGATCCCTGCACAGTCTCCCAACAAGTGAAAATGCAGGACAGAGCGGATTAATTTAATTTTTAACGGCTACAGTTTTTTCTGTGTGATGATCAGTCCTCAGACTGCTTGAGCAACGGCAGGATTAGCATCTAAATTGAAGCTTAAAGATGGAGCAATTCATAAGGTACGTGACCCATCTGCAAAATTGGAATCTGTAAGTGTCACCATGTTTTGATTTAATTTACCAAATTAGTCTGGTTAGTATATTCACTGCTGGTTAGCTAACGAGCTAGCGGGGCTAGCCACGGGCTTGTTGGGCGTGGAAGAAGTAAGAAAACTAAAGCTGGAGTCATTCAAAGTAAAGTAAAAGTAAAGTTATTGGTTGGAGTCAGGACTCATCTTAGTTATTTGTTGGGACCAGTGTCTGTTTTATAAGTCTGTCGAACGTGTCAGGCTTGGTAAACTTTAGCCACCATTAGTACAATCGCGTTTGGCTGTTTGGATGCAAATAGGTTGCATCCAATAATATATTGGTTAACTAGCTCAACAAAATTGTCAATCTTAGCTTGTCTGCAAGTTGTATTCAATAAGCTTATGGACATGAGCCATAAACAGACCGGCTACAGCAGAGAGTGTCGCTCACACACCCACATACACAAACACAAGGCACGAAAGTACAATATTACACAGAATTGTTATTATTGAGAAACTAAGTGGAACCGCTCAGCTGCCTCTTCCCATTCTGGGTCAGACTCAAACATGTCCGGTCTCAGTGTTGGTTCTGGAGCGGCTGCCATGGTTATGGTAGATTTCTGCATCAAGCTTATTTGTTTACCTTGAGCAGCATGAGTGCTCTGCTCTCCGCCTCCGCCAGGCGATTGGCCGCTTCACGCCGTGAGTGAGGAGTGAGGCGGCCAATCAGAGCAGTGCTCATTACATACAACCTCCACGCCCTCAAAACAGCCTGTTCTTTACAATGGAGAAAATGAGAGACTGAAACACACTACAGAAGCTGGTTTTAGGATTGTTTTATATAGACTTCACAAACATCTTGTAAAGACCCCAGGAACAGTTTTAAACAGCCCAAAATGAGTAAAATACCCCCCCTTTTTTAAATCACAATCAAACAGAATCAGCAATCGTATCTTTGAAATGAATGAAATTGTACTGAGCCTGGAGATTATTCTCCCTAGAAAAAGACTATTGAAACTCAGCCACTTCTTAATTAATGACTGTTGACTCTCATTGGCTATTTAGGCCTGTCGAGGGGCGTGGCCTTCATCCGATTCGACAAGAGGGCGGAGGCCGAGGACGCCATCAAAGACCTGAATGGACACAAGCCTCCCGGCACCGCTGAGCCAATCACTGTCAAGTTTGCTGCCAACCCAAACCAGGCCAAGAACTCCCAGCTGCTGTCCCAGCTCTACCACAGCCAATCACGACGCTTCGGGGGACCCGTCCATCACCAGGCCCAGAGATTCAGGTAACGCTGTTCACACCAAACCAGCCGTGGTATGGTGGAGTGTCTTAGTCTGGACTTCAATAGTTGGGGTGCAATAAACTGTAGCCCCATAGCACAGAATCACCATAACCATTGATGCTGCTCTAATATCAACCAGTCACCACTAGAGGGCGATACAGGTCTAGATGACCTAACCTTTAACATGCATCCATTAACACAGTGGTTCTCAATCCAGTCCTCAGTCCCCCTGGCCTGCAGGTTTTAGCTGCAGCTCTACTCAGGCACCTGAACCAATTAGAGGTGTGGAGTAGAGCTGGAGGGGAACTGAGGACCGGGTTGGGAACCCCTACATTATAAAACTTCCCATACAAGCTCATCCGACTAGACTGAAGATTTATGGGTCATTTGAGCGGAGTGAGCAGAAAGTAAAATCCTCCACTTCATCCCTCCCGGCCGGGACAACATTACCTCGGCTGTTCATTCACCGATCATTTCTTTCTTCAAAGTCATAAGTTGTATGCTTCTTGTTACCCATAATGCAACTTCTCGCTCCACCTGCCAGACATCTGCTCTGCAGGCCCCATTTGACCGGCTTCCTCTTCTTTGGATTTATGGCAGATTGTAAACCCATTCCTCTCCTGCCACTGCTGATAGAATGAAATGCTTCATCATCACCCACTCTTCATCTCACTCCATCTCACTCTTCATCTCACTCTTCATCCCACTCTTCATCCCCTCAGCAAGACTTCACAATGCAGGAAAAACCCTGTTAAACTCCTAAGAGCCATACTTCCTGTTTCCTGTCTGTTCCAGGTTCTCTCCGATGAGTGTGGACCACATGGGCGGGGTCAGTGGGGTGGGCGGAGTCCCTGGCAGCTCAACGGCTGGTTGGTGTATCTTTATCTACAACCTGGGCCAGGATGCTGATGAAGGCATCCTGTGGCAGATGTTCGGCCCGTTCGGCGCCGTCACCAACGTCAAGGTGATCCGAGACTTCAACACCAACAAATGTAAAGGCTTCGGCTTCGTCACCATGACCAACTACGAGGAGGCCGCCATGGCCATCGCTAGCCTCAACGGCTACCGGCTAGGAGACAAGGCCCTGCAGGTCTCCTTCAAGACCAGCAAAGGACACAAGTAGAGGAGGAGGAAATCAGTTTGTTACTGTGATTTTATTTTTCTATTTTTGTTCTCAAAGTCTTTTTCCCAGCAGGCAGGAAAAGTGTTGGTGTTCCTGTTAGTGAGTTCTTCTGTTCTGCCTCACGCCTGCTTCCTCATACTGTGTCGCATCACCTCATTCCTACATTCTCATTGGCCGGCTGCTGTCTGATGTTCATGACCACAATCCAAAACTGCTCTCATTAATTAGGAACTGGATCCAAGATGGCGGCGGCAGCAGGAAGACAAACCCCAGATGACGAGCCCTGATTGGCTAGTCAGATAGCCCTAGTTAGCCTGGTTTGGCCCTCTTGTGGAACCAGGTTTTTAGGCCTGGTCTGCTGATAGTGTATATATGCTGATGGTACTTTGTGGTTTTCTAATGCAACCCTCCTCTTCATCACTTGTCAAATGTTAATGGGAATATTAAGTGATCCAGTAGATCACCCTGTTCTTCTTGTTTAAGGAGCAAGTATTTCTTTTTCTTCTTTTTTAATTTCTTTCTATTGAGGCTCCTTGTGAGGAGAGCCTGGTTCCTTTCATTTATTTTTCTTTGTCCGCCAATCAAAATGTCTTTGGCGAACTTTCCTGTGACTTTAATTTCTTTGTGTTTAGCCCGGTCTGTAGCTCTAATATCAAGAGCCCATGATAGTTGACCAAAGCAGCATCTTCAGCACTGGGAGCTGAACTGGGATCAGTTCAATGGTTCAGACGACCAGACCAGTTCTGTGTATCAGTGGATCTTCTTTTCTTTCATGTTCAGTTAAAACGTGACAGAATCATTCCAGTTTCTGTTTTGACTCCTGACTGTAACTCTGGCTCAGTTTCTAGATGTTGTTTCCATGTGTTCTGTGTCTGGCCTCAATAAGAACAGAAAAAACAAACTTCACCTTTTTGTATGTAGTTTTTCTTTACTCAGTCCATAGATGACATGTAGACTTGATACTGCCAGTCTGTAGGTGCACCATCACCATCATCATCATCATCATCGCCGCCACCACCACCATCATCATCATCACCACCACCACCACCATCACCACCATCATCATCATCATCACCACAACGCCACATTCTAGAAATAAAAACATTTGATTGAAGTTGATCTGTAATTCTTTCTCAGCAGGGATCATCTGTCCTGGTGGGATTCTTCTAGCTGTAGTAGACCAGTACTGGTTCTTCAGGGTTCTCTGGTCAGGGTCAGAACCATAATGTCTCAAAGACCCTCTGACTGGTTGAAATAAATTGGAACACCAGAATAAAGAACCCAGTGATTCTTAAAAGGTTCTGTAATTCTGTTGGTTTGGAGCATGTTCTGCGTTCTTAAAGGTTCTTCACAGCACCATGAACATTGAGCATGGAACATATAGAAGCCAGGTTGGGTACAACACTAAGTCAGATGGAGTCAAACTGGAGCCACAAAATAATGATCATGATTTTCTGTTGATCAGCGATGAGTTCAGGAACCATGAAAGAAAGGGGAGAGTGGAAACGTATACTGAATGCCTAAAATATATAAAAGTAACATAGGAACTGATTTGAGGTCAATTAATCTGGAATAACAGTAAACTGGATTAGGAGTAAACAGAATATAAAGGGTTCTATGTGAACCTGTTTAGTGTGTAATGTCCTGACGGGTCACTAGGGGGCGATGTCGCCTTATATTATTGTTTATAAGGAATTTATGAAAGCAGTTAAGAGAATATTTTACAAGATAAAACAAGCAATTACGGAAGAAAAATGAAATGAACAAAATCTCACCTCTCCTCCTCGCTCCTCACCACCTCCTCCCTAGCAGCCCTCGTCTCTTCAAAGACGACCCACACTTGTTTTTTTCCTCCTTGAGGAGACGAGACCAGGGGCCTGTTCCAAGAAGCGGGTTTAGTTTGTTAACCCTGAGATGAGGGAAACTCTGGGTTCTCCGTTCCAGAAAGAGAGGTAACTCAAACTCTGATTCAGTTACCATGGTAACTGACTCTGTGAACCTAACCTGCTCGCTGGCAGGTTTTCTTGAACAAACCCTGACTTTCTCCCTGTCTCCTCCCTCTGCTGAACCTGAAGCAGCTGTCGGACATGGCGTGTCCTTTCCTCGTAACCCGATCGATATTCAAGCGGAAGTAATTGGCATAGCCTCACGTCGGGAGAGGATTTTGAGACCCCGATTAGATGTTCTATGTCCAGGATGGAAGAGCTGTCCGAGATATAATATGCCGTTTACACTTCACGGATTAAGCTACCACCACCCCGAGCAGTCAAATAAAGACACCTTTCATTTGGTCTTCTTTATTTCCTCCAAATACAAAAGCAACAGTTAGTATTTTTATATTGTTCCAACAACACATTTCACCTGTGACCATGCACCCACCTCTAACTTATGTTCCAGTAATCACATTTCTAGATCTGCCTTTCTAATTTGCTGCCCCAAGTACAACATTTGAAGTATGTCTGGCTCAGACAGCTCAGTTGGTAGAGCATTAGACTCTCAGTCGCAGGGTTGTGGGTTCAATCCCCACATAGTGTTAACTATCACCTTTGTAAGTCGCTTTGGATAAAAGCGTCTGCTAAATGACTGTAATGTTTTTATATTTCATTTTCAGCTGCTGCCAAGTGCGCTTTGCGCCCGTGGGATTGCACCTAAATGAAAATATTTTTTTTCCAATACCATTCCACCACTTTCTCACATGTAGGTAATATTATAAGAAAGTGTGGTTAAATGTTAAATGAATACACTGCTGCATTCAAACGTACGCATTGACTCGGGCAGCGATTCTCTCCCACGCCAATTCCCTCTCCTTTACGACCCTCCTGCTTGCTGGTTGCCATGGTGAATCGTAGTATCGGACCTCCATTGATGATGGCTTTTTATTGTCTTAACTCAAGGTGAACATACTCAAAGTTGATTGAACTAACTCAGATCAGCCGTTCTGGAACCGAAAACTCAGACTTTGCCTTCTCGGAATGAATCAGCTCAGAGTTCAGGGTTAGACTCAGAGTTTGCTGAACCTGCTTCTTGGAACAGGCCCCAGACAGACCAGAGAGCGGTTCTATAAATACCCACAACGGCGGCCGCCGCCTCCTCGTGTGTGTGTGTGTGTATGTGTCAGGTGTTGACCTCTGACCCTCCTAGCAGCCAGACTGCCACCCTTAGGCGAGAGTGTCTGTCGGGGGGGGGAGGGGTGTGACTGCAGGGCTGTGGTGAGATGGATGTGGAGGGAGTGTGTTTTGACAGGCGTGGGGGGGGGGGGGGCACTGTGACGCAGACACAATAAAAACACACACATTCCTGTTCATGTATGTTAATGTGTCTCGTTAAGCAGCCAATCAGCGATTAGAGGTGTGATCAGCTCCATCTGTTCTGATTGGACAGTTGTGATTGACAGGTCCAGCGTGTGTGTTTTAATGTTTAGTTGATGTGGCCACATTTAAACAGGTTTGGCTGCTTGTGTGTGTGTGTGTGTGAGTGTGTGTGGTGATGAATGGTTTGTGTGTCGCTGGGGGGGTAAATCCATTCAAAGGAAATAGGAGGACCCATGCTGTTTAGGCATTGTGTTTTCCTCAGAGCTTGTGTGTGTGTGTGTGTGTGTGGGGGGGGGGGATGATGGTAAAACTCCCTGAGGAATGCATCAAACCCCCCAGCTGTAGCCCAGGACGGAGCTCCGGAGGAGGGAGGCTCCAGGAACCCTTTGTCTCCTGGTCCTCCAGACCCCGTTGACCCCTGTGACCCTGTTGACCCCGGCGAACCAGCACCCCCACCTCCCCGGTCTGCCACATAATAACAGTAACATGATAGAACACATCAAATTAAAGCAACTCTATGAAATTGCTGTCTTTCTAACTATCAGTAATGGTGTAGCCCCGCCCCCTCTGGCGGCCATGTTGAATTGAATCTTAATGGTTAATTTCTGTCTGTTTCTACTGAACTGATCATTTCATCACTGATACATCTGATTGATTTAGTGTTTAGATCATGTAGCTTGTTAGCTAGCTAACCATAGTATCTGGTCAGCTAACCACCACTGTCTTGTTGTTAGCACATCTGATTAGCACACTAGCTAACGTAGCTTGTAGAAGCTAGCGTTAGCAGTGGCTAGTAGTCCCATGTTAAAGTGACTTACACGTAAACGTCTCCGCGTATGCACAGAAGGGGTTTATGGGTAAGCGTGCAGGCGATGCTTACCCGCGTCGACTCGCACACCTCCCAAATCTCAACAACACGTCGCTGTGGTCGTGTGCGTCAAACAAACGCTGATTGGTTGAACACCGGAGTATAGCCGGTAAACTAAAAGAAACTAAATGAAACAGAGAATAGCAATGGAGCAGTTTGAGGAGCGACTCAGATGAGGTTTGCAAGAAAAATAAAAAATAAATAGATCCACCACAACGTAACGAGCACGTCTCTCTGGTTAGACTTTTATTGGGTAGGCTCGGGCCAGGCTAGTTTCGAAGCATAAGTTGCCATAGCAACTCAGCTTGAACTATGTTGAGCTTGCTTTGTGGAACCAAATAAACCTGAAATGAGCCAGACTGGCTAAGTAGCATGAAGCAGACTGGCAGATGCAGGCCTAACCCTGACAGGTGAGTTTTTGTCTGACAAGCCCCGCCTCTCCAGGTGACATCATCCTGTATAATGCATAGTGATTGGGGTGGGGAGGCTTACTGGGAGATGAACTGGATATTCAGCATGGCTCTGGATGAGTCATGGTAGCTAAAACCAGTACGACCAGCGTCACACGCACAAACACACTTTCCTAGACTCTCCCTCTTTTCCTAATTTTCTCTCTCTCCAACAAACACACACTGGATGAATCAGCTCTGAGTGATGTCATGGTAAACATATGACCAGTCAAACCAGTATCACACACACACTCTCTCTCTCAGTATTTCCCGGTTGAAGAGTTTCTGTAATTCCAGCTTGATTTAACCTGGTTGGTCCTGTTAGGGTGAAGCTGCTGTTGGGTTGAATCCATTAGTTAATTTAGAATTATTTTAACCAACAGCACAGAAAGAACCTTTTCTTTCATTCTTAATATTTTCACTGACTGAGAATCATCAGTTAGTTAATAATGTGTCCAGTTGACTGTCTGAACCAGGTTGTTGTGGTGTGTCTGTAGATCATCCAGTAACGTTCTCAGTAAAAGTGATCAGTGTGATCAGGTAGATTTGTCTCCAAATGTAGGTTACTGTGACTCAGTAAACTGTCTTGTCTTTAGCCCTAGTCTCTACTCCAAAACACTCTGAGTTGGAGCTGGAGAAGAGTCAGCTAGTTAACCTGAACAAACTGGTAGCTAGGGGGTCAGCTCTATGTTCCCTCAGCTCTATGTTCCCTCAGCCCTATGTTCCTCAGTTCCTCAACATAGGGCTGAGGGAACATAGGGCTCAGGGAACATAGGGCTGAGGGAACATAGGGCTGAGGGAACATAGAGCTGAGGGAACATAGGGCTGAGGGAACATAGGGCTGAGGGAACATAGACACACTCCCGGTAGCTAGCTAACTAGCCAGCAGGCTAGTTTAGTTACTGTTAACATGGGACGACTAGCCACTGCTAACGCTAGCTTCTACTAGATACATTAGCTAGTGTGCTAACCAGATGTGTTAACAACAAGACAGTGATGGTTAGCTGACCAGATACTATGGTTAGCTAGCTAACAAGCTACATGATCTAAACACTAAATCAATCAGATGGATCAGTGATGAAATGATCAGTTCAGTAGAAACAGAAATTAACCATGAAGATTAAATTCTGTTGAGAAGAAACACAATCAGCTGATCAGAGACTGAATCATGGTGTAAACACACATCCAGAGAATCATCCTCCCCCCACACACACATTCACTGAAGTCATGCTGAGACGGCATCTGTCACGTCAATACACACACACACACACACACACACACACACACACCCACACACACACACACACACACACACATCCATCCCCCTCTGTAGTGGATGTTGTGTCTTGCTCAACACGTGTCTGCTGTGGGAATTGAACCTGAGACCTTCAGGTGTTAAACAGTCACAGTTAGCTTAGCCCGGCCAGATGCTGATAATAGTACACTAGCAGTACATACAGAGTATGTAGCATCCGAACACATGGCGTTGTGGTCTGATGACTCAGCAGAGCCCCACCCTGCTGTCCTCCTGTCTTACAATCAGATGAGCCATTTCCAGGCAGCACGTCTGGGAAATGACTGGGGGAGGACTGAGAGGACTGGGAGATGACTGGGACTGGGAAAGGACTGGGAGGTGACTGGGACTGGGGGAGGACTGGGACTAGATGATAGATAGATACTTTATTGATCCCCGGGGGACTAGGGGAGGATTGGGACAGGACTGGGACTGGGAGATGACTGGGAGAGGACTGGGACTGAGGGAGGACTAGGGGTGGACTGGGAGATGACTGAGAGGACTGGAACTGGAGGGGACTGGAACTGGGAGGGGACTGGAGGAGGACTGTGGCAGGACTGGGAGGTAACTGGGACTAGGGGTGGACTGGGAGATGACTGAGAGGAGTGGAACTGGAGGAGGACTGGGGCAGGACTGGGAGGTGACTGGGACTGGGGGAGGACTGGGAGAAGACTGGGATTGGGGGAGGACTGGGGCTGGGAGAGGACTGGGGCTGGGAGAGGACTGGGGGAAGACTGGAACTGGGAGGGGGCTGGGGAGGACTGGGACTGGAGGAGGACTGGGACTGGTGGAGGACTGGGACTGGTGGAGGACTGGGACTAGATGATAGATAGATACTTTATTGATCCCCGGGGAACTAGGGGAGGACTAGGAAAGGATTGGGACTGGTGGATGAATGGGACTGGGGGAGGACTTTGAGAGGATATTCATGTATATATGGATATATATGAATGTATATATGGATATGTATTACTTATATTAATGTATATATGTGTAACTGTTGCGTTGTGTATGACGACAAATCTTCTCTCGCTCTCCAAGATATTTTAGGCCATAAGCCAGATTTATTTTCTGATGGAACACAAAACATATACAGCTCCGTCAGTTTGCAGATGCCTGTTAGCCAGCACACTGTACAAAACACACATGTGCTCATGGTTAGCAAGCCCCTTATAATCGTAAAATACATTAAAAAAAGAATATCCACGAAACATAGTACACACATATATGCTCGGATATATCCGAACTCAATATTCTACACTTATACATACTTTAAACATAAGATGCAGTTTTATTGGAATTCTATCCGACTATGAGCAACCTACCGGTATCAGCGCACTCGCCGACTGGGCAGATGTACACCCAATCTCATACACTAATAGTCAGCCAGGCACACACCACCAGCAGGGGGCAGCATAGCACAGACATAACATAAACTCAACAAGTACCAAGTGGAATTATACTCAATAATAACTATGTTACATATGGATATGTATTACTTATATTAATGTATATATGGA
>JAXDDX010000148.1:0-107500 GCA_034670405.1 Hoplostethus atlanticus | reverse complement strand
TTTTGATTAATGGAGAAATATATTGGAGGACATTCATTTTGTTCTCCCTCTTAAAACAGGACTGACTGCACTACTGACACTGGCTGCAGGAGGCTCCGCCCACCCGTCACATCTCACAGTAAGAGACAGGAAGTTGCCCGGAGAAACACTTCCTCCCAGCGCCACTAATCCCTGACTGCTTTCCGAACATTACAACGCTGCTGATGTCATTTCCTGTCTGAAACCTGCTAACTGATAACATCCACACAGGAAGCTAAACCTTCAGCCAGCCGGAGTACTACAGGTACTAGTATTAATATGATGTTCTCACTTCAACGTCACTTTATACACACACACACACACACACACACACACACACACACACACACACACACACACACACACACACACACACACACACACACACACACACACACACACACGAGAAAACAGTTTTATTCAGTTTACACAAAAATACCAAAAATACACAATCAGATTCACAACAGAGTAATATCTACAGGCACAACGTTACTGTACAAACTGTACAGGGTCTTTATAAAACAAAGACAGCAGGGCGTACTCGCCTAATGACGTCATCAGATGACATCACACCGGCATTCCATCATGGCGAGGTCACCATCCAGACTCACTGGGTTCATTTCATCAACAGGGCAGCAAAGTCCATCTGATCAAGTCATTTTCCTCCGAACCAGCAGAAGATTCAACCAGAGGAGAAAAACGTCACTTGTTTCTTACTTCCGGTTTTCTCCTCCAGCTGATTCTGGTTCAGGTGATGTGGTACTGCGGCTGGCTGGTTTCCATCTCACCATTGAGACGGTAGAAGGTCTAGTGGTGGGTCCTCCAGATCCCATACTCTGACTTTACCAGTCCTCCCTCCTCCCTCCACCAGGGTCCCGGTGGGACCTCAGGGGGCCACCACGTGTTTTTAGGCGGACCGGAGAGCGACTTCAGCCGGGTTTACTGGGACCTTCCCCCGCCCAGCGAGGCAGATCAAACCACGCAGGATTTTAACGGGTTTAAAAGGCCACTATAGCAGTAGTCCAGGGCCGGAGGGTCTGCAGCATTTGGTCACAGCAGATCTGCCCGGAGGTCGGATCACTGTCCTGGGGCTCCGGGTCGCTCTGGCCCGCCTCTTTAGGACTCAAAAGCCCGGAAAAACTGGACCCAAAAATCGATATTAAACTCGTTACGTTGCTGGTGTCCATTTCCTCGATTCCTCCTTCTTTTCCATCACCGACAGACGACGGACAAGAGGTTAGTTTGGTCCTTTTCGTCGTTTCGTCCGTTGCCTCGGAGCTCTCAGCGCCCCGCTTCCTCCCACCGGGGCGGGCCTGGCAGCTCTCCTCCTCCGCCGGGGTGGGGCGCTCCTCTGGCCGGGCGGGCGGCGTCTCCGGGTCGGTGTGTGAATCAACCAGGGAAAACACACCATTCTCGTTTAATGATAACAGGGTGCGTTTGTCCTGGTCGGCGGGGACAGAGTCTGTGGAGGAGTCCTCCCCGGGAGAAAGAGGGGGGCTCTCCGGTGTGGCCGGGAACAGGGCGTCCTGGCCCAGCTGCTGGGTCAGACTCTGCCCGCTGTAGTAGTCGTTCAGGTAGACCTGGCGGGCGCTGCGGAGCACCAGGGACACCAGCAGGTTCTTATGCAGCTTGATCCCACCGCGCTGAGACCGGGAAGAGTAGATCTTCCCCAGGGACAGACTCATTATCCGGTGGGCCTCCACCTTGTACTCCATGTTGGACAAGGACAAGTGGGGAAAGTCCACAAAATAGCTCAGGAACGAATGTCCCAGTTATTAAAAGTCCAATAAATATTTATAAAATGTACCAGATCCTTCATAAAAAGCCCAATAAAATATTTAAGAAATGTGCCAGATCCTTTATAAATGGTCCAAGAAATATTTCAGAAATGACCCAGATCCTTTAAAAAGTCCAAATAATCCCAGAAATGTCCGAGAACCTCCAGTGGCAGCAGGCCTGCTGGAGGGAATATGATCCAGACAAGCTGTTTGAGTTGCTAGTGTCCGCCGTGGGGTTTCCTCTGCCGGTCAGACATCAGAGATCCTCCCGTGTTCCGGCGACAGGACAATCAGATGGTTTGTTTTATGAATTAGTGGATTTACACTCAGCTTTGTTGTCGCTGCAGCTCGTGTTGCCACCGGAGGCAGACTGGAATGAGAACCGTTTCTATTTATAACTCTTATTTATACCCTGACGTAAAAAGCCACGGCATCCAATCAGAACGCACATCGTCCTCACGAACCAGTATGAATTATACCCCGCCAAAATCCACGCTAACCAATAGAAGCGCCGCTATGCAAATACGTCACGTTTAAATAGAAAGAGAGCGCGAGCGAGTATAAATATAATGTACACTCACATCGCCCATCACGGTTTAACTTCATGTAACTCTAGTAAATCTGTAAGTTTGACTCTTATTTTCATCTCGTTCGTGGTTTCTGTGTCTCACTGTGTTCTGCTGCTTCTTTACATCCTTACTGAAATTAATATGTTTCATACTTTTCATTTCTAAATTATTTTCTCTTTCTCTCGTGTCGTATTACTGTCTGCTGCCCGGTAAAGTTTATCTAATCTCATGAAGTAATGTCGGTTAGTATTCTGTAGCTGTTGTTGTCGGCTGGTTCCTGCCAGCCTTGGTGGCGTGTTTGTGGGAGGGGCCTGTGCTGCACTTCCTGGGATGGCGTCATAGTCTTCGACAGTCACGTGGTTTCAGCTTCCTGTTGTGTGACGACGCGGATGGAATTAAAATAAGATAAGGTAAGATATTTTTTAAGATAAGATATATTTTTTAATATATGTGTATATTTATATACATGTAATTATATATATATATACATCATTTTTTATTTTTTTTTGCCCCTTGATCTGTTTCCTGTTGTACTAATATTATGCTCTATGGTTCAATAAAAAAGATAAGATAATACTTTACTGTCTGTTCACACACGTGTCTTGCGTCACATGCTCCTCTACATCATTTTCAAACGCACACATGATAAAAGAAAACATCATTACAAAGTAAGAAAAGATCTCCAGTCCAGTCACGTCAATGTTCAGACACTCAGTCCTCGTTCTGCAATGTGTGTGTTGTGTGTGTACTCAGTTCTTATCCTGTTGTGTGTATAGGCGGGTGTTGGTGGTATCACCGCCTAGAGCTCCATCGCTGGTTCAGTAAGGTTATACAGGGGGAACAAAGGAGAATTTGTACCTGTTCTTCCTGCACCCTCCCTGAAGGCAGCATTTGATCATCCTCATGGAGCTCATGTGGGTTAATTGGTCAACAGTTAAACCAGTTAAACCAGGTTCTGTCGAAGTTTAATGTCAACAATGATGAAAGTGTATTTTGTCACTTTGAAAATGAAACCAAATCAAATATATTATCAATGTGTTCATACTAAGTGTTTTTGGATGGATGTTGAACTTTTTTCTTCTAATGGTATGAGGGTTCAACTTGATAGTGAAGATAGTTACTTCTTATTTGATCAAGCTTTAGATGTGAACTTGGCGTATTTCATGAATCTTCTTGTTTTATATGGCAAATATTACATACATGCATGCAAATGAGCAAACAAAAAGCCAATATTCTTCGTTTTAAAAAAAACTGAATTAGAATCCCTAAACCATCATCCTTTTATCTTGTTATATATATATTAGGACATTTCTTATTGTATGTTTTTGACTGTTGTTAATAAAAGCTTCCCTCTGATTCTTTCCTGTTCCTGCTCCAGACCAGAACTGGTATCTAATCCCAGTCTGGAATCCGCCTGTTTTGCTCTTCTGCTTTGGTTTGTTTGTGGCAGAGATTATTCCTATCATAAATCCTAAAGATCAAATAATAATCCTCCAGCTCTGGCATTGACACTAAGGATGTGATGTCTTATGTGGATGTTAATGGCTTTAATCTAATGCTGTTTGTGAGGCAGTCTTGTAGTGCCAAATAAAATAAAATAAACCTCCAGTCAGTGATCATCATAAACCACAACCACCAATAGAAACAAATGAATATAAGTTTTCCATTCTTAACTTCAATGTTATACATTTCATCTTTCCTTGACAAATTACGTGAAAAAAGTACATTGTTGTTGTTGTTCAAAAAAGAAAATAATAAAAAAAATTAAAGCTTCCTGAAAACCCGGATGAAAAACAGGGTGTGCAGCGGTGACGTCATTTCTGCTACGGAAGCCACCGCAGCTCCATGTAAACAAAATACCGCAGCTGTTAGCTTTATGCTATAAAGGTATAACGCTATAAAATATATGGAACTACAACTTAAAGTTGCAGTCTGTCATGGAGTTTAAATTATAAACGTGTGGGGGATATTTCGGCTAGAAAAATGTCTATGGAAGACCCGTTTTTCGTCGTCAAGGGGTAAGTAAGGTTTTTAGCGAGTGCTAATGCTAACGTTGGCTAACACCTACAGTATATGCAGTCTGGTAACACTAGCCTAGTTTAGCTAGCTAACATTAGCCTGTGAGCGCGCTAATGCTAACCTAATGAGAGAACAATGGGAACTTAGTCTTCTCTAAGCTAACAGGATACACGCCGCCTGGCTAGTCAGCTAGTAGTGAGTCGGCGTGTACACCGTATTATGTTACACCCAGTGAAGTGAAGTGAAGTGAAGTGTCAGGTGTTGGGTTAGACAAACACGGCATGATACACTTCTAGAGGTTCTCTAGTGGAGCAGACTTCCACTGAGATCAACAGAAGAATAAGCTTTAATGTCTAGATTAACAATATTACAAGCAACCAATATTAAGGAGGTTAATGATCGGAGTCGTAGTGTCTGTGTTCCCATGATCAACTACCAACAGAGCTAACGGAGTGTTTCATAGCATGAATAGAGCGGGGAAAGAGGGGCGGAGTGAAGAGCTTCTTGAAGAGATAAATTGATCAGGGATGTACAGCACACAGCAAGCTGGATGAAGGGTTAAATTCAGAAGTAGGCCTATTCTTCTAATGCGAATGCCCTGATCAGACTTGTTCTGCGTTAACCGCCTAGTGAGGTGCAGAAGGCGGTGAACACAGCCCAGGGCCTCCACCAGAGATGGAGCGAGCTCCTCCAGGACCCTGGTGGTGCTTCCAAGGAGGAGATGGACTGGACCACCAACGAACTGAGGAACAGCCTGCGCTCCATAGAGTGGGACCTGGAGGACCTGGATGAAACCATTAATATCCTTTCCACCAGGGCTTGTACTGGCCTGTTTTGATTGAAGCATAAATGTGTTCAGTGTTACATCGCGGCCTTTCACAAGCGCTCATACTCTTCCAACCCCCATATCCTCTCAGCCAGTCCAGGGATTTGAACTTACTACATGTTTCTTAACTCTCAGTGTAAGTATTGTTGAATCCAACCCAAAGAAGTTCAACCTGGATGCGGTGGAGCTGTCGAAGCGGAAAGCCTTCATCACCAGCACCAGACAGACTGTTAAGGTGGCCGGTTTGTTTTTCTCCCTAGGAAACTGTACAGTCAACACTTGAAGGAATGAGTTGTCATTTAAATCAGCAATGACGTGATGAAAGCTTGTAACTCTGATGTTTACTTGTCCTGAAGGAAATGAAAGACCACATGTCCAGTCCCACTGCCCTGGCCGTGACCGACAAGAAGAGCAGACAGGTAGGGGCAGAGAAACACCTGTTTTATATTATTATTATTATTATTATTATTATTATCTAGATCAAAGGACCCTTTAATAGATATACATACAGACATCATTTACATTTGGTCCTAAGGAAGCCCGTTTTTGTGTTGTTGTGTTGTTCAGGCTCTGCTAGGCGAGCGTGGCCCCCAGGGGCCGATCTGGCAGCCTGGTCCTGATAAATACACCCGGCTGGACCACCAACTGCAGACCGCCAACACCCAGTTCATAGAGGAGCAGCAGACCCAGCAGCAGGTAGCAGGTCACCTTCAGACTCACTACAGGTTTGAGCAGGCAGGGGGCGCTACATCACCAACCTGACTGTGCTGTTCACTAACCTGCCTGACAGCGATGGTCAGCCGCTCTGTCATGCTCATAATCATGGCAGTCCTGATTGGTCCAACTCAAGTCCTCATGTCAGACCCTTCAGAACGGCTGCTGTCATCGCTGAGAGACGCAGCATCGCCACCAGCAGGTCAGACAGCAGGCAGACGTTTCCATCCTAGCTCTAGATCAGATCTGAGATCAGATCAGAGAACGCTCCAGTTAATAAGGGCTGTAGGGCCGAGGCTGCCAGCCTGGTGGACCTGGATCAGTCTGGCGGCTGTCTGCTGCCCAGTTCTTTTACTCCACATAAACGTGGCACTCTCAGCTCAATCAACTGAGGTGCAAAAGTGCACAGATCAGCCCAACACACGTCCTGCCATTACAGGGAAGAAAAGTCCTGATTGCGCCCCCTGGTGGCTGACAACATTCACTCTGGTTATAGTGTGAAACAACCTCCTAACTCTTCTTCTTACAGTAAATCAGGCAGTTCTAGTTTCATAGTGAAAAACTATCATAGACTGGTTGGTATTGATGTGTCTGTCTGTCTGTCAGCTGATTGCGGAGCAGCAGGACGACCAGTTGGAGCTGGTGTCCGGGACCATCGGCGTTCTGAAGAACATGTCAGAGAGGATCGGCATGGAGCTGGACGAACAGGCGGTGTAAGGCCTCCAACAGGACCCTGAACCTGCTACACCAACTTAATCTACACCACAACGTTCTCTATTTGACCTACTTTCTGTTTTAGCTCGATGCTCAGAACTCTGAATGCGTCCAACTAGACATTAGACCTGACCCCTGATCAGATGTACTCTTCACTGTAGGAGGGGAGATAACAGTGATAACAGATAATATATTATAGATATATTATAGAGAATATAGTTCATAACGCTATCTGAATACCTACGACTACTACACTCACTCCTATACATGTTCTAGTGAAGTATTCCTCATTTTTCTGTGGGCCCCCTGGAGTCCTGGAGGTCCCGGTCTGAGCTCCAGTGTTGATGTGAGGTTTTGTTGTGTCCTGCAGGATGCTAGATGACTTCAGCCATGAGATGGACAACACCCAGTCCAGACTGGATAACGTCATGAAGAAACTGGCCAAGGTCTCGCATATGACCAGCGGTGAGCTTCACACACTCTTAAATTATAAAATATCTTATCCCTGTGGGGAGATCTACTACGCTAACTCTCAACTCTGCTGCTAGTAGTAATAGGATACAGGACTCATTTGTAGTGAGATCCAACAAATCAACCCTTAAAAAAATATTTTTGCCACTTTAAGTCAATTTCTTGCAATTTAACAGATTTGCTAGCGTTAGAAGCTAGCATGAGCTTCGACATCAGAGGAACACCCATTCATCAACAGCTAAGACTGTAGTTAGTGTTTAGCTAGGCTAGCGTGCTGTAGCTGCACTGCAGACGGCAGCAGTAGGACACACAGGGCCTGTCCTGTCACCAGAAGGTCCGAGGTTCGATTCCTGCCTGCGCTGTAAACTGGTTTGTTCCCCCAGACCGCCGTCAGTGGTGCGCTATCGGCGTCCTGCTGGCCATCCTCTTCGTCATCATCCTCCTCTTCTTCATCCTCTGATTGGACATCGTCATCCTCCTCGTCCACACCATGAACCAGCTGGTGTCAACCCTGTTTCTACTGGACTCTACTGGTCTGCTGGTTGTCATCCTCTTCTTCATCCTTTGACATTATCATCTTCCTCCTCCAGACTTTCATCCACCAGTTCCTCTCAGCAGGAGGAGAACTGGTGGTTTTATGTTTCTATTGGACTAAACCAGTTTATACTGGACTGTGCTAGGCTATACTGGAGTCTGTTGGACTCTACTGGAGTCTGTTGGACTCTGTTGGAGTCTATCGGACTCTATTGGAGTCTATTGGACTGGACTGGACTGGAGCCTACTGGAGTCTGGTGGTCTCTGTTGGACTCTACTGGTTTAGTGCACATTACTAGAGTCTGTCCCTCCTGGACTGGACTTCACCCTGTACTAGACTGTTCCGGATCCTGTCCATACCGGTCCATACCGGTCCATACTGGTCAATACTGGTCCCTATCCTTCCTTGTACTTCCTGACTAAACTCTTCCTGCTGAATCGGACTGAAAATGCACTTTCATCTATTTAGTATTTGACTGTTGGTGAAACAAGATGGCGGGCCTCCGAGGAGAGGTCAGAGGTCAACCAGGGTGGAAATGTTTGTCACGGCATTTTAGAGTTTGGATGTTTTACAGAATAATGTTGAGTCTTTTTATCTTGTGTTGTATTTAAAGGGCCTTGGCAGTGATGCACTAACCAGGTTATGACACACTAAACCACATCGTCCTCTGAGGTTAGTTCTAGTTGAGGTCACTGGAGGAGAATCCAAACGGGTAAAGAAACACTAAAAACACTAGAACTTTCCTCCTCCCTTCAGTTTTGTTTTTGCTCTTGTATTTCATTTCTCTGTAGCTTTGTGTTTTGTGGTATTTGCTTCTATTATTTGACTGAATGAAGCGGCGGTGTTTGGAGGCGTCAAGACTCCTTCACCCTGCTGCTGTTTCAGGAATCATTCAAACCAAAAATAACTTCAATATTATTCAAGAATACCAGAATTGTATTGGGACAATGAACCTCCCCACTGAGACCTATCTGAGAACAACAACAACAATAATAATATAATCAATAACAATATTAGTATTATTAATAACGATGATGATGATGATAATGATAATAATAATATCACCAATAGTATTATTATTGTAATAATACTATTGATAATAATAATTCATACTTGTGTGGAATCTGATCAGAACGTCTCATTAGAATCAGTTCTTCATAGACATCCAGTGTAGTATTGATCAATTCTACAATAAATATGTAATCAATCAAACTGCATCATGTCATCATATCAGACCGGACCAGATGTATTTCAATAAAAGACAATAGTGTGTGTGTGTGTGTGTGTGTGTGTGTGTGTGTGTGTGTCAGTGTGTCAGGACAGCAGAGTCGCTGCCCATCTTTCACCAGGCTGAAAACCCACCTCTTCAGGAAACACTACCCTGACCCTTCCTCTTAGCCTTGCCTATTTGTCGTCAATTATGTGTCTGAGCTCTTGTTTATTGGCTCTTGTTCATTTGATACACTTATTTGTCTTAGCTCTTGTTTATTTGGTTCTCTTATTTGTCTCATTTGTTTAAGATATAGTAGGTTGCTAACTTACTGCACTCTTACCTTAACACTAGTTATGCTCTTAGTTGCTTGTTTAGGAAGGAAATGCACTTACGATTTCTGGTGACTAGTAGTTTTCTTGCCTACCTATGTTGAATGCACTTATTGTAAGTCGCTTTGGATAAAAGCGTCTGCTAAATGACTGTAATGGTGTGTGTGTGTGTGTGTGTGTGTGTGTGTGTGTGTGTGTACGTGTACGTGTGTGTGTGTGTGTGTGTACGTGTGTGTGTGTGTACGTGTGTGTGTGTGTACACATCCCAGTCTACATGTAGACTACATACCAGTCTACACGTATGAGGGTTGTGGGTTCGATACCCATAGTGTCAAGTAAGTACCTTCGGATAAAGGCGTCTGTTAAATGACAAATAATGTAGACTACATACCAGTCTAGACTACATAGAGACTACATACCAGTCTAGACTACATGGAGACTACATACCAGTCTAGTCTACATAGAGACTACATACCAGTCTAGACTACATGGAGACTACATACCAGTCTAGTCTACATGGAGACTACATACCAGTCTAGACTACATGGAGACTACATACCAGTCTAGTCTACATGGAGACTACATACCAGTCTAGACTACATGGAGACTACATACCAGTCTAGTCTACATAGAGACTACATACCAGTCTAGACTACATGGAGACTACATACCAGTCTAGTCTACATAGAGACTACATACCAGTCTAGACTACATGGAGACTACATACCAGTCTAGTCTACATGGAGACTACATACCAGTCTAGTCTACATGGAGACTACATACCAGTCTAGACTACATGGAGACTACATACCAGTCTAGTCTACATGGAGACTACATACCAGTCTAGACTACATGGAGACTACATACCAGTCTAGACTACATGGAGACTACATACCAGTCTAGACTACATGGAGACTACATACCAGTCTAGACTACATGGAGACTATGGGTTATTAGTGTGTTATAAGTATGTTATGTCAACTAAGGTTTGGAACTACAGAAGGAACAGGAAGTCAGACTTTGCTTTATTTGGACTGTAAATATAAATAAACATAAGATACATATTTACATGTTAACTCTCAGACTCTGATCTGATATTGATCTTAGTAATATTGATCTTCACATTGACCCCCTTCCCTGGATGACTGTGATGCTCTGTTTCACTCTCAGTGCTGTCTGAGACCTGGTCCTTTAGATATTGATTTGATGAATCAATGAATTTGAAAACCTCTCAGCAGCAGATTTCAGTTCCCTCAGAAACCTGGAAGAACTTTGGAGAAGTAGTCTGTTGTTCCTGTGATGTTTCTTGTATGAAACCTGAACATATACCCTCATCAGTGTTGAGTACCGACTCACTGGTTGCTAGTAGTGTTTTGTAGTACTTTGGCCTTTAAGCTTTTTACCAAACGGCAGAGAAGATTCCCTCTCTGCTTGGTACAAAACTGACCTGGGTACCAGGATGGAGATGGACAGACGGGGAGGAAACAGTCAATGAGCATCAGGACACTGGTAGCATGTTATGGATGCCTGATAATGTACAGGCTTGTCAAAATGTAATACAATGTCCCTCTGACAGGTTATAAAACCTGTTAATGTAATCAATTGCCAATAACATCAGACTGATATTGTAATAATGAAAAAGGTCACACCCCTAGTGATGTCATAAATCCTGTTAATGTAATAATGTATTACATTAACAGGATTTATTACATTTTATTACATTACAGCAAGTTATGACAGATGAGTTGGTGAAGCGTCACTGCTGTTGGTCTGGACCTTCGCCACGCCACAGGAAGTGATGAAACCAGTTAGAAACCTGGTGGTGTACGGGCACCGCCATGAGGCTTGATATATTAAGACCTCTGACCTGAGAGCAGTTTGTTGATTTATGCATCAGTTTGGTTACGTTTCACACTGAAACTATCCAAGCCAACCATAATTTATCAACCAAAGCCACGTGGGAGGAGCCACTGCCTTCATTGGTCAGAAATTTAGTAGTACCTGTCATAAAACTCATCCCATAATGCACTGCGCTTCCTGTAGCTGAGTTTGAAACTCCAAATGAAGCTCCAAGGTTGCTTTGGAAAAGTAAAAATTCTCTTTTCGGCTTCTGGCCTCCAGAACAGTCTGACAGTCTGACGTGTCGTGTTGTGGTTAGTATGGAGGTTGTAGCTAGGTTCAGGTTGTCGCTAGGCACCGTGTTGCAGCTAGCGTGGAGGTTGTAGCTAGGTTCAGGTTGTCGCTAGGCACCGTGTTGCAGCTAGCGTGGAGGTTGTAGCTAGGTTCAGGTTGTCGCTAGGCACCGTGTTGCAGCTAGCGTGGAGGTTGTAGCTAGGTTCAG
Source organism: Hoplostethus atlanticus (assembly GCA_034670405.1). Classification (NCBI taxonomy): domain Eukaryota; kingdom Metazoa; phylum Chordata; class Actinopteri; order Trachichthyiformes; family Trachichthyidae; genus Hoplostethus; species Hoplostethus atlanticus. The sequence goes on along the minus strand of JAXDDX010000148.1, from coordinate 95,973 downwards.
GTTGTCGCTAGGCACCGTGTTGCAGCTAGCGTGGAGGTTGTAGCTAGGTTCAGGTTGTCGCTAGGCACCGTGTTGCAGCTAGCGTGGAGGTTGTAGCTAGGTTCAGGTTGTCGCTAGGCACCGTGTTGCGGCTAGCGTGGAGGTTGTAGCTAGGTTCAGGTTGTCGCTAGGCAGCGTGTTGCGGCTAGCGTGGAGGTTGTAGCTAGGTTCAGGTTGTCGCTAGGCAGCGTGTTGCGGCTAGCGTGGAGGTTGTAGCTAGGTTCAGGTTGTCGCTAGGCAGCGTGTTGCGGCTAGCGTGGAGGTTGTAGCTAGGTTCAGGTTGTCGCTAGGCAGCGTGTTGCGGCTAGCGTGGAGGTTGTAGCTAGGTTCAGGTTGTCGCTAGGTGGCATTTTGCGGCTACCGTGGCGGCAGTTTCCTATGTCGGAGGACCCGGACGGAGGCGGCGCTGTTCTGGGTCAGAAGCCGGGTCACCAGGTCCAGACTGAGACCAGCCACCTTCTCACCGTTCACCTCCACGATCTCATCGCCAACTCCCAGCAACCCGGCATACAGCTTCTCTGTACTGCTGTCCACCATCTCCTCCACATACACACCTACACACACACACACACACACACACAACCAGTCATCTACTGTACTCTGTAAATACAGTTTAGCTGGGTTATGCTACTAATCAAACACACCAACAGCATATGCTGACTAATAAACTGTATTTCGCTGTTGCTGAGTGAAAACCTCGTAATTCTTTTATCTCTTTTTTGGTGATTTCTATCTGAAAACTGTGACTCACTACAGGCTGACAACATTTCATGCCCCTTCAGCTTGTGAAACCTTTAAAACCCATTGCACAATTTCTAAGATGCGACCTAAAAATAAATGATTAATCTCCTGTTCTTTAACGAGTCGAGTTCAAGCACCGAAACCACTAGCCCACCCTCCCCACAGTTTGATTGACAGGCCGCGCAATTCGGCGCCCAGCACTCGGCGTAGTCGAGCCACGCGTATCAGTAGTAGTACTATCAGTAGTAATAGTACTGGTACTAGTAGTATTAGTACCAGAGTCGGGGCGTCCTCTCTCCCTGCTGTATCAGTAGTAGTAGTATCAGTAGTAATAGGACTGGTACTAGTACTATTAGTACCAGAGTCGGGGCGTCCTCTCCCCCTGCTGTATCAGTAGTAGTAGTATCAGTAGTACTAGTACTGGTACTAGTAGTATTAGTACCAGAGTCGGGGCGTCCTCTCTCCCTGCTGTATCAGTAGTAGTAGTATCAGTAGTAATAGTACTGGTATTAGTAGTATTAGTACCAGAGTCGGGGCGTCCTCTCCCCCTGCTGTATCAGTAGTAGTAGTATCAGTAGTACTAGGACTGGTACTAGTACTATTAGTACCAGAGTCGGGGCGTCCTCTCCCCCTGCTGTATCAGTAGTAGTAGTATCAGTAGTACTAGTACTGGTACTAGTAGTATTAGTACCAGAGTCGGGGCGTCCTCTCCCCCTGCTGTATCAGTAGTAGTAGTATCAGTAGTACTAGTACTGGTACTAGTAGTATTAGTACCAGAGTCAGGGCGTCCTCTCCCCCTGCTGATCAGGAAGCCGTAGCTTCCCCTCGGCCTGCTGAGCTCCAGCAGCAGCGTCCCGTCAGGACAGACCTGGGACACCCGGCCCACCGGACGCACCCCGCTGGGACGGCCCACGTCCTCCACACTGAGGGCCCGTTGGAGTCCCCTGCTGGACACACAGAGACACAAACACACACACACACAGTGTTCATATGCCGACAGGTGATCCATCAGCACTGATTCAAACCTGTCTAGATACTGGTCTGGTTGACAGAGAGAGAGACAGACAAGAGAGAGACAGACAAGAGAGAGACAGACAAGAGAGGCAGGTTGGCCTAGTGGTTAGAGAGGCCGACCCATCACCGGAGGGAAAAAAATGACTGGTGTCACAGCTACGGTGCCCACCAACACTGCCGAAGTGACCTTGAGCAAGGCACTTAACCCCAAACGGCTCCAGGTGTGCCGTTCAATGGCTGCCCTCTGACCTGAAAATGCCTGTGCATGTGTGTGGGGTGACATGTTGTGTGTGTCTAGTCAGGGACCTGTTTCTCTTCTCTAAGAGAGACAGACAGACAGAGAGAGAGAGAGAGAGACAGGGTGGGGGTGAGACCCCCAGTAGAGAGTGCTGGTACCTGGTAACTGGGCTGTAAGCAGCAGAGCGGTCGTTCTTCTTCTGGTCTGACTGGACGCTCCGGAGCGACGGCGACTTCCTCAGCTGCAGGCCCGGCGCCGCCTGCTGGACAAAAACAACATCAAGCTATCCTGTAAGTCAGAAAGCCTGTTAGCCGCTGTAGCACCGAGCCTCACCGTGCCGAGGGACTGGAGGGAGGGGCTTTTCCTCAGCAGGCCGGAGGGCGTCGGGAGGACAGGTGAGGCGGGGCCAGGTGAGGGGGGGTGGGGCCGGGAGGTCAGCCGATCCAGGCTGCCAGTTCGACGACGACTCAGCCCCACGGCCGAGAAGATCCGACGCAGGGAGAGCCTGGATCCTCCCTCCCTACAGGGGGCGCCGCTGCACCTGGAGGAGACAGGAAATCAGATCTGAACTGTTTATCCTGCCGCCATGTGGCCACACCTACCAAAGTACCCTTGAGCGACGTACTTTAAGTAATCTATGACCTCTATCGTACCGTGTACTGACAAATTATCGGAACACATTGAAGTGACTCCAACTGGAGATGAATCGTGAATCAAACACAGCAGAAGAAGAGCGAACCAGGGAAACCGACGGACAGTTCGTCCAATCAGCAACGAGGATTCATTGTTCACTAAGTCCCATTCACTTTAATGTGTTGTGTTTTCTGACTTTTGGACTCCAGGGCCACCGTACTATCGACCCCTACAGGCGGCCAGGAGGAATTACAACAACATGGGGAGAACGTATTTCTTCCTGTGTGTACAATAAATAATAAATATAAATATAATGAATAATATAATAAAATCTTGATGGATGAGTCATTGGTATTGATCACCAACCCTATCAGATATATTCTGGTCTGTTTGATATGGAGCTGATCCAGAGGGAGGAAAGGGGATTAATAAAGTTATTATTATTATATATATTATTATTTATATTTGAATGGTTTCATTCCAAAACACCAGATCTGCTTTTTCATCTGAAACTCCTCAGGGGTTTGAAGATAAAAGCCCTGTGTTCCTGGTCTGAGCTCAGATATCGTCCAGCAGGTGTCAGCGTTGAGCTGGTCTGAGGTCAGCTGCTGTGACCCAGTTTCTGTGTAAAATACGACTAAATCTGACTAAAACCAGACATCTGAGGACAGAACGGATCAGAGATCAACTAAAACTGGTTTGGCAGGGCTGCTGAAGTTACAGCTCTCCTGATGACCCCTGCTGTCCTGTGACTAGAAGGTTGCTGGTTTGAATCCTCTGGCTGGAAAATGTGTCTGGGGAAAACTGAATGTAACTCCGCCCCCTCCCTCAGCTAGAGCAAGGCACCGACCCCCCACTGTCCAGTACAGTGGAACCAGAGGAACCAGTAGGTGACTGGTGGTACTGGTCAGCTCCCAGTGGAACCAGTAGGAGACTGGTGGTACTGGTCAGCTCCCAGTGACTGGTGGTGTGAATGGGTGGAACTGTATGAATGTGAAGCAGGGAAGAGCTGAAGTAGGGAAAGAAGGACGGACGGACCCAGTGGGGGGTCACGTTCATACATCAACAGTATATGATCTGGTACAGGGATCTGTTGATCTGAAGGGATCTGGTGTGTCAGCTTGGGTTTATAATGAGCGCATGAGGTCCGGTTGAACTCACGGGTCAGGACTGGGGCTGTCGCCTCTCTGTCGCTCTGCTCTCATTGGCCCTCGGACCCATCCATCACCGCTGCCATCATATGTGGGCGGGGCTTGGCTCTCTGTTCAGCAAACCAGAAGATGAGAGTTAAAACTGACCAGACTGGACAGGTATGATGTAATCAGACAGACAGACAGACAGACAGACAGATACAGACAGACAGACAGACAGACAGACAGACAGACAGATGTGTGTATGTCACAGCTCTGACCTGCTGGTTCTCTGGTCTTCAGGGTTCCTGTGCTCCTCCCTGGAGGAGGAGGAGGAGGAGGAGGAGGAGGAGGAGTCTTCACGCTGGCATCCAGACCTCGTCCTTCCTTCGAGCGGCCGTTCTCCTTCAGCTCCCCACCAGAACAGAGCTGGTTGTGGGACTTGGCTGCTGCTCGTCTCCCCTGGTGGTCCTGATGGTCTTGGTGGTCTTGGTGGTCTTGGTGGTCCTGGTGGTCCTGGTGGGCTTGGTGGTCTTGGTGGTCCTGGTGGTCTTGGTGGTCTTGGTGGTCCTGGTGGTCTTGGTGGTCTTGGTAGTCCTGGTGGTCCTGGTGGTGGCTCAGCTGGCTCGCACTGCTGCGCCACTTCAGAACTTTAACAGGAGGAGAAGAGGAGGAGCTGGAGGTGGGTGGAGCTAAAGCTGAGGTGTGCTTCAGGGTTTCGTCCATAGAGGGCACTACAGTCTGGGGCTGAGTGGGCGTGGCTACCTGTCGTGGGGCGTAGGGATTGGACGGCAGGTCTGCCACTACATTGGTCGGGCTGGTGGGCGTAGTTTGGGAGACGTCCAATGGCAGGATCCCTGGTTGTCTGTTGAGACCCGTCAGCTCTGATCGTTTTGTCCGCCTCCTCACCCGCATGGTGGGGCCACGCCCCCCTCCCCCCTCAGCCCTGCCTCCTCCTCCACCATCGATCCCCCCCTCAGACAATCGTGTGGCATCGTCGGGGGCGACGGTGCCGATGTAGGTCTCCTTGATACGCTCAGTGCGCAGGGTGAGACCGGGCCTACTGGGAGCCATCCAGTACGGCACCCTCCCCTCGCTGTCTGGGAGCACTGGGACGACTGGTGGGGGTGAAGGGAGAGGATGGAAGTTCAGGTTGGTCCCACATGAGTTACAATGAGCTGGTAGAGCGCTGAGGCTGACCGGCCTCTCCTGAGGCCTCCTCCCTCTCTGCTGTCTATCAGGAATACATCCTGCCTCGGACAGCATGCCATTGGCCACTCGCGGCAGCTCCGCCTCCTTCCTGCTGTTGACGTATGCTGACAGGTCTGGTTTGGAGACCAGGAGGCCCTGGGCTCGCTCCCCCGCCCTCCTCCTCTGCCTCAGTCGCTCAAGGTAACGAGACTCTGCCTCCTTTTCAGTTTCGTCCTCAAAGCGAACTCGGGTCGGTGACGGGGCGGGCCGTCGCTGGGTTCCACAAGCTGATTCGCCGCTGGACGAGTCACTTAAGTTCCCCAACAGCAAGGCCACCCCCTCCTTCCCCCCCAGGACGGCCTGTCGCAGGGGCCCAACCCCGGACCGGGACACCGTCTCCCTGGAGACACAAACAACAACAACAACAACAATAATAATGATAATAATGTAATAATACAATGCACTCATACAAATAAATAAAATCAAATAAAGTTTATTATATTGTTATTATTATTATTGTTATTACAGTTAGAGTTATTATTATTGTTATTATTATTACAGTTAAAGTTATTATTATTAATATTACAGTTAGAGTTATTATTATTGTTATTATTATTACAGTTAGAGCTGTTATTATTATTGTTATTATTATTACAGTTATAGTTGTTATTATTGTTGTTATTATTATTACAGTTAAAGTTATTATTATTAATATTACAGTTAGAGTTATTATTATTGTTATTATTACAGTTAGAGTTATTATCATTATTGTTATTATTATTACAGTTAGAGCTGTTATTATTATTGTTATTATTATTACAGTTAGAGTTGTTATTATTATTATTACAGTTTGTTATTATTATTATTATTATTATTATTATTGTTAATGCTTAGTGGCCGACGGTAGCAAACTGTACTACTGATACTTATTGATCAGACGTGACTACAGACACAATTAGTAGAAGTCGCCCGACTGGCCCAAAGGGGGCGCTGCATCGTCCGTTCATTAGCTCATTCATGTGTTATGTTCCATATTACTGATTGGATTTAGATGAAGCATCTCATCGCTGTGCAGCATTTTCAAAATGACCCTGATGACCCCGTGGTGTTGCTGCATCGTCGTACAGTCAACCAATAGGGGACGCCATGAATGGCAAAAAGACTAGCTGACAATGCAAACAGCCCTACGACATGTATTGATTATTGATACAGAACAGATTCAAACGTTTGACATTTGTAGAACTTGTTGCTGATTGGTCCAGAGGGTGATTGCATCATCCACGGGGGGCGAGATGTTGACTGTTTGTAACCGGAGCTCAGCGGCGTCAGGCTGGATCAGCACACTGCAGGCGCTTTCAATGGGGCAGTGTGTGTGTGTGTGTGTGTGTGTGTGTGTGTGTGTGTGTGTGTCTGACTGACAGGTGAAGTGCTACAGAGGGAATCTGTCTGTGGTTCCTCATACAACTAGGCAGGAGCAGATATCTAATATAAGTATAAGTTAATTAACATCACAGCAGCATCAAACTGATGAAAACATAAAGGAATTCTTTTGTAATGGTTTTAGTTTGACTGGTTTGACACTTTGACCATCTCTGTGTGTATATATATAATAGTTGTATTCTAACTAATCTATTTGATCTTTTCCTGCTGTCAATAGTTGAAACACAGCAAACTAAGTTAGGTCTCTGGCCACATTAATGCTTTTATAGGATCCGATATGACGCTGCTGATAACTGATATTTTGTACCAAGATTCAATATCTTATTTAGACCTTCATGGGACACTAAAACTCTCCACTGACACCCAGGATGGTAATACTAATAATAATAGCAATAATAACAACAACAACAATAATAATAATACTGACATATTCAAAATGTCTCATTAGAATCAGTTCTTCCCATAAACAGCCAGTGTAGTATTGATCTATTCCACAATCAATATGTAATCAATCAAACTGATCATATGAGACAGGACCACATTATTTCAATACAAGACGATATCGGCCTCATATAGCCGTCTGCCTAGAACAGCAGATCAACCTGTTGCAGCTCAACAGATGAAGAGATTCATATATAGAATTTACTGACGGATGAAAAACAGATAGAAGAAGAAAGAAGGAAGAATGAATAGACAAGCTATTTTGGTTTTGGTGGCTTTTGCTCTGGTCTGGCTACGCGCTTAAAACCAACTGAAGGCTGACATGCATTCACACACACAAAACACACACACACACACACACACATAAACACACACACACAAAACACACACACAAGAGGAAGTGAACTTACGGCGTGTGTGTGTGGAGGGGGAGGAGGCTGTGGTCGGCCTTCAGAGGGAAGGACCTGGCCTTCATACGAGCTCTTTCCAGAAGACGCTTGGCATGTTCATGACGAGAACTCAGCGGCAGACCTGACACAAAGACCCTGCGCGCACACACACACACACACACACACACACACACACAGGCGTTGTAGGGTGGGGGAGGAGAGAGGCACACGTCAGCGGCTCTGATAGGAGAGACGCTCATAGAGGAAGGGATTAAACGAGGCAGGACGTCAGGACTAATTAGGCTGACGAGAGCTGTGTGTGTGTGTGTGTGTGTGTGTGTGTGTGTGTGTGTATGTGTTTACATCAGCACTGGATTGAGTGCTTTTGTGTGTGTGTGTTGCTTCTTTGCACATGCTCAGTTGGCAACTTGTGTGTGTGAGAGTTTCTGGTGAAACTCCATCAGGAACAACTCTAGTAGATTTCTCTCCAGAAGGGAGTAGAAAATATATACTGTATATAAAAGGAGGAGTTAATAAAGGAAAGACAATAGAAGCTTTCAGGTGGTGTAGCTCCGCCCCTCTGGCGGATTAACCAATTAAATGGTTAATTTCTGTCTTTTTCTACTGAACTGATCATTTCATCACTGATACATCTGATTGATTTAGTGTTTAGATCATGTAGCTTGTTAGCTAGCTAACCATAGCATCTGGTCAGCTAACATCACTGTCTTGTTGCTAACACATCTGATTAGCACACTAGCTAACGTAGCTAGTAGAAGCTAGCGTTAGCAATCCCATGTTAACAGTAACTAAACTAGCCTGCTGGCTAGTTAGCTAGCTACCAGTTTGTTCAGGTTAACTGAGCTGACTCTTCTCCAGCTCCAACTCAGAGTGTTTTGGAGTAGAGACTAGGGCTAAAGACAAGATACCTCATCAGTCCCTCCAGGATGTTGTGATCTTACGCAAGAATTAAGTTCAACCAATTGCTGCAATACTTACTTGCAATTTTGCAATTTTGCCGAAACCCCACAATATTCCCGCATAAAACGGTCAAATTGGCACAATGCTTCCAGATTAACACTCCTACATGTTAGGAGTGTGTAATACGTGTGTAATACGTGTGTAGACACTATGTAGACAGTATGTTGGTCATGTAGACAGTATGTTGATCATGTAGACAGCAGACTTCAGTACCTTGGGTTGTGTTTATTGTCTTGAAGAGAAATCCCAGAATCTAAATCACTGTCATTCACAGGAATCGAGCCTACAGACAGACAGACAGGCAGACAGACAGACAGACAGACAGACAGACAGTGGCATTTATGTGGATGTACTACACACACACATAACAACTGAATCATGTATGTATTCAATCATATATATTAATCATATATTTTGACAGCTATCATGTTATCTGTGTGGATCACAGTAGGGGGTGCAGCTGAATTCTCCACTGATGGTGGTCTCAGCAATGTTTTCACCTGAGAGCTCACCCATGCTGGGCTGCATTGACATAGCGGATCATATCATATTGTAGTGTAGCGTAGCATAGCGTAACGCCATGTTACATAATTTTCTTTCGTACCTTGCCCTATATGTATTTTGTACATTCTTGTTGATACTATTATGTTGCTGCAACCCCGGAATTTCCCCCCCGGGGATCAATAAAGTATCTATCTATCTATCTATAACTAATGTAATGCCTGGTCCATGCTTCATGTGGAAACGAGTAATTGTGTCTAAAATGGCGTCACACACGAGGTCGATCACCACTTGAAATCAGAAACACCGTGGACAGGGCTGCAGCTATGTAAACGCAGCTCGGTCCAGGATTGGCTGAATGAAGAGGAAGTGGAACCACTGCCACTAACGCTTCCCATAACGCTGTAACGTTTCCTACAGCGCCGCTAACATTTCCTACAGCGCCGCTAACGTTTCCTACTGTGCCACTAACGTTTCCTACAGCGCCACTAACGTTTCCTACAGCGCCGCTAACATTTCCTACAGCGCCACTAACGTTTCCTACAATGGCGCTAACATTTCCCACAGCGCCACTAACGTTTCCTACAGCGCCGCTAACATTTCCTACAGCGCCGCTAACGTTTCCTACTGCGCCACTAACATTTCCTACAGCGCCACTAATGTTTCCTACAGCGCCGCTAACGTTTCCTACTGCGCCACTAACATTTCCTACAGCGCCACTAATGTTTCCTACAGCGCCGCTAACATTTCCTACAGCACCGCTAACGTTTCCTACAGCGCCGCTAACATTTCCTACAGCGCCACTAACGTTTCCTACAATGGCGCTAACATTTCCCACAGTGCCACTAACGTTTCCTACAGCGCCGCTAACATTTCCCACAGCGCCACTAACGTTTCCTACAGCGCCGCTAACATTTTCTACAGCGCCGCTAACGTTTCTTACTGCGCCGCTAACATTTCCTACAGCGCCACTAACGTTTCCTACAGCGCCGCTAACATTTCCTACAGCGCCGCTAACGTTTCCTACTGCGCCACTAACATTTCCTACAGCGCCACGAAAGTTTCCTACAGCGCCGCTAACATTTCCTACAGCGCCGCTAACGTTTCCTACAGCGCCGCTAACATTTCCTACAGCGCCACTAACGTTTCCTACAATGGCGCTAACATTTCCCACAGTGCCACTAACGTTTCCTACAGCGCCGCTAACATTTCCCACAGCGCCACTAACGTTTCCTACAGCGCCGCTAACGTTTCCTACAGCGCCACTAACGTTTCCTACAATGGCGCTAACATTTCCCACAGTGCCACTAACGTTTCCTACAGCGCCGCTAACATTTCCCACAGCGCCACTAACGTTTCCTACAGCGCCGCTAACATTTTCTACAGCGCCGCTAACATTTCTTACTGCGCCGCTAACATTTCCTACAGCGCCACTAACATTTCCTACAGCGCCGCTAACATTTCCTACAGCGCCACTAACGTTTCCTACAATGGCGCTAACATTTCCCACAGCGCCGCTAACGTTTCCTACAGCGCCACTAACGTTTCCTACAGCGCCGCTAACATTTCCTACAGTGCCACTAACGTTTCCTACAGCGCCGCTAACGTTTCCTACAATGGCGCTAACATTTCCCACAGCGCCGCTAACGTTTCCTACAGCGCCGCTAACATTTCCTACAGTGCCACTAACGTTTCCTACAATGGCGCTAACGTTTCCCACAGCGCCGCTAACGTTGCAGTTTTCAGGTCGTGGACTTCATGTTTTACGGAGCTTACACATGTCAAGCCATACAAAAAGCTTGAACCAGGTATAATGTACCATATGATAGATAAGCTAGCATAAGGTATAGAAATGTGATGTAAGGTAACGTCAGGTAACGAATAATTCAGAAATGAAATGTCGCCACAAAGTGACAGATGAAACATCTCCTAAATCTCATCCCATTCTCCGGTATATTCCTCCTCTACTTGCATTACTTATAATACTAACCTTCCTACCTTGATAGATCATCATCATGATCATCATGATTATCCTATTGTCAGGGTACTGTGACCTCTGATCTTTGTCCTTACTATTGGTTTCTTGTAATGTTGGGGATCTAGGAATTGAAGCTTATGGGAAGTTTGTCTGGATAATAGAATCAGTTAAATGACTAGATCAGGTAAATGTGAACCAGTGGTGGTGAATTGTGTTCTACCGATGTCTCTCCAGTGAGTGCCGCCCTCTTTCCTCTCCATGTCAGAGCTGATTGGAGGTCTCCTTTGGGTGCCATTCAGCATCTGCTTGACAATATCCCGGTTCATCTCCACCCTCTCGGCCAGGGATAGGGAGCTGCCGTTGCTTCCCATACTCTCCAGGCTGTCGGCCCTCCAGAGTCCTCTTTCCAAGCCCAGGAGATCCAGACTGCTCTTCCTCAGGTGTTCCCCCAGACATTCTAGCTGCTGCAGCTCCCAGCATGATGCTCCTTGGCCCCTGGTCTTCTGGAGGGTCCCCTGGGCCCCTCGGTGGAGGCCTTCACCTGTCCTGTGCTCCTTGTCACTGGGTGGAAGTGATTCAGGCTCAGCGGCCTTCCAGAAGCCTTCTGGTGGAGCCCAGGGTTTGGTGTAACTGCAGCTGGAGCTGGTATCAGACAGGTTCTCCAAGCTGGAGCCCTCAGTAGAGCAGTGTTGGAAGGCTAACGAGCTGAGGTCGAACCACACCAGGCTCTCTCTGTCTGCCTGGGAACCAAACTCACCAGCTGACAGGTTGGAGCCAGAAGGAACTGAATCTTCATCACTGCTGCTGGAAGCCAAGCCAGCAGGGGCCAGGAAAGGTCTGGTGGGTCGGCCAGGGGACTCTCCACCCTCCAGGCCTGACTGGAAGGCCGTCCTCTCTGGGTTCGTGGACTGGACTTTGGACTGCAGGGCGTAGACAGCTGAGCCAGGGGGTGAAGGCTGGTTGAGGGGTGCAGTAGAGCTGGAAGAGGAGGCGAGGTGGAAGGAGGTGAGGAGGTGATTGGGTGCTTCAGTCTTTTGGGGCAAACAGAGGTGAAGACCTTCCACAGCGACCTCCTCCATGGAGACATCAGAGCAGAACCTGCTTCATCACAGCTGGGAAGGACAGAGAAGACATCTTTAAGATTCTATAGTTGAATGAAATGAAATGAAATGAAATGAAATTAGAATTGAATAGATTAGATTAGATTAGATTTGTACAAATATAAAGAACAGAGCAAATGACAGGTAGTTAAACAACCACAACCAGTGTTGTGTTGTTAATGTTGGTGTGTTATCATGTTGGTGACCTCAGTCTGGGTGGATAAAACAGATAAATGACTAGAATGTAAATGTAGTTTACGGTCCAACATCCAGAGTGTTCTGCATTTAATCACCATGGAGACTCCACAACACAATGGACAGCACTTAGTTACCATGGAAACACCATCGGCCTTCTGCATCGTTAAGAGGAAGAGGAACCACTTAATTAACGTCAGGAACACTGGACACCCAGGAAATGGAGGGTGCTCCATGTGGAACCATTTGAGCATGGTGCTATAGAGGTTCTTTCTAAAGGGTTCTTACAGCTCCATAAAGGTTCTATGTAGAACCATTTGAGTGTGGTGATTTAGAAAATCTTACTGTACAAGGTTCTCTAGAGCACCAAAAGGGGTTCTGCAATGGTAGAAGCCTAAAGAACCATTTCCAGCCCTTAAATGTCTCTGGTCCATTCGCTCCTTCACTGTAAAACCACAAACAGTTTCTGAATCTTCTTTGTTCCCTCCTCAATGCTCTCATCCACGTTCCCACCCACCATTAACACATTTTTAGAATTTTTCGAATTTTTCTCATTCCTCCATCAGCCATTATCTTGTTTTCCTGACCAGATCTAGGACTGACCTCAGACAGCTGCATTCCCCTGGAAGGCTGACGCTGAGTCTGTCATAGAAACATTACTATACACATTTACAGAAAACAACAACAGCCCTCCTCCCACCCAGACTCCTCAGGACAGACTCCTTCTCGTAATGTGTCCTCGCCTCCCTCCCACATGAACAGACGACATATTTAGACAGTCCACTATGGAAGACGGGGAAATTGCGGTGCAAGTGTTAATTTTAAGGAATATTTTCTGTGGAGGTCGGATGAGACTTCATCAGCTGATGAAGATGAGGGCGAGGGGGTGAAAAGGAGGCGTGTCTTCAGCTTTCTGTGTGGGTGCATTATTACTACTACTACTATTACCACTACTACTACTACTACTGCTACTACTACTACTACTACTACTACTACTAGCACTACTACCACCACTACCACCACTACTACTACTACTACCACTACTACCACTACCACTACTACCACTACTACTAGCACTACTACCACCACTACCACCACTGCTACTACTACTACTATTACTAGTATTAGTACTACTACTCCCTCTGCTGCGTCTCCACCAGTTTTAAACCCTGATGGATCATCAGGTAGAACTGAGTCAGATCAGCACGGAGTCTGGAGGGTTTAATTAGTCTCATCTGAACCAAGAGGCTTAGAGCTGACACACACACACACAGTGGAAAACACACACACACACACACACACACACACACAGCATAGTAAATGAATGAAAACAGAAAACTGGAGTTTTCAGAAACTACAGTCGTCAGAGTCGCCATGAATGAATGAAGTCTATAATGATAGTATTAAAGTCTATAGTAATAGTATTAAAGTCTATAGTAATAGTGTTACAGTCTATAGTAATAGTGTTGAAGTCTATAGTGATAGTATTAAAGTCTATAGTAATAGTGTTGAAGTCTATAGTGATAGTATTAAAGTCTATAGTAATAGTGTTGAAGTCTATAGTGATAGTGTTAAAGTCTATAGTGATAATGTTAAAGTCTATAGTAATAGTATTAAAGTCTATAGTGATAGTGTTAAAGTCTATAGTAATAGTATTAAAGTCTATAGTGATAGTATTAAAGTCTATAGAAATAGTGTTGAAGTCTATAGTGAAGTCTATAGTAATAGTGTTGAAGTCTATAGTGATAGTATTAAAGTCTATAGTAATAGTGTTGAAGTCTATAGTGAAGTCTATAGTAATAGTGTTGAAGTCTATAGTGAAGTCTATAGTAATAGTGTTGAAGTCTATAGTGATAGTATTAAAGTCTATAGTAATAGTGCAGTCAGAGGGAGAACCAGTCTAAACATTACAGAACCAGACTGGAATGCAGCTCTGATGGAAACTGGTGCCGAAGTCCAACTAGGTTAAAACGTCTCTAACTCGCTGGGCTGAAGTCCTGGATCTACACCCAGGAAAAGAAGGGTTCTTCCAGCAAAGTTCAGTTAGTGGTTCTATATGGAACCATAATGACTCAAAGACCCTCAGAATAAAGAACCCAGTGTGTTTTGGAGCATTCCATACGTTCTCACAGGGTTCTTTACAGCACCAGGGTTCTGCTCTGTTTTTTTTAGTTTAGTCTCTTACATTTCATATTTGACATACAGACTGAGAACAAACAGTGAACTGCTGAAATCCAAGCCTTAGCTAAGGAGGAGGGGCTAAGGAGGAGCTAAGGAGGTCACTGCAGATGTTCCCATCAATCAGCCTAAGAACAGACAGCAGATACTACAGTTCTACTACAGTTCTACTACAGTTCTACTACAGTACTAGTAAACCAGTTCTTACCGCCTCGTCCATCAGTCTGACGGCAGCTTCTGGATGTCCAGCTTTCTTCTGATCTCAGACCAGTATGTCCTCTACCTGTCTAAACCCTAACTAGCTCTCACCTTAACTAGCTCTTTAACTTAACTAGCCCCCTGTCCTAACTAGCTCTCTACTTTAACTAGCTCTTTAACTTAACTAGCCCCCTGTCCTAACTATCTCTCTAACTTAACTAGCTCTTTAACTTAACTAGCCCCCTGTCCTAACTAGCTCTCTACCGTAACTAGTTCTTTAACTTAACTAGCCCCCTGTCCTAACTAGCTCTCTAACTTAACTAAGTCTCTGACTCCGTCCAACAGAAACTAGTGAGGTAACAAACTGTGACTCACTAGAAGAACATCCAGCTTCCTGCAGCATCTGTCTGTCTGTCTGTCTCTCTGTCTGTCTCTCTCTCTCTCTGTCAGTCGCTCTCTCTGTCTCTCTGTCTCTCTGTCAGTCGCTCTCTCTGTCTCTCTCTCTGTCTGTCTGTCTGTCTGTCTGTCTGTCTCTCTGTCTGTCTGTCTCTCTCTCTGTCTGTCTGTCTCTCTGTCTGTCTCTCTCTCTGTCTCTCTGTCTGTCTGTCTGTCTCTCTCTCTGTCTGTCTGTCTGTCTGTCTCTCTCTGTCTCTCTGTCTGTCTGTCTGTCTCTCTGTCTGTCTGTCTGTCTGTCTGTCTGTCTCTCTCTCTGTCTGTCTGTCTCTCTGTCTGTCTGTCTGTCTCAGTGCTGGCTCCTTAGTCCTAGAAACCGTCCTAGCTGCAGCTAATGAGGTAGCAAACTGTGCCGACTCACTAGAAGAAGTCAGACACACGATGACTCCAGTCTAACCTCTAGCTCTGTCTGTCTGTCTCTCTCTCTCTTTCTCTCTGTCTGTCTGTCCATCCACAACCCACTAACTAGCTGTACTATCGAACTAGAGGAGCTGAGCCACATGTTGAGGACCTCTGGGTTGCCCTGGGAGACGCTCAGGGCCTGGTTTGATTGGCCTCTCACAGATCCCTGGTATTACTACCGGATAAGCCTATTGGTGGAGGAGAGGAGTCTCTGCCTGTTGTGGGAGGAGCCAGGTAAGCCCACCATCCAATCGGACCGAGGGAAAAGCAGAGGAAGTGTGTGAGTGTCAGGCTCATATTCCTGCTGCCTTGGAATTTCCTTTGTTGATGTAGGATCTGGGTTTGGTCCGTTACCGCTGTGCCACTGAGAAAGTACTGACCATATAGAGATACATAGAGATATATAGAGTTACTGACCATATAGAGATACATAGAGATATATAGAGTTACTGACCATATAGAGATACATAGAGATAACATAGAGTTACTGACCATATAGAGATACATAGAGATAACATAGAGTTACTGACCATATAGAGATACATAGAGATATATAGAGTTACTGACCATATAGAGATACATAGAGATATATAGAGTTACTGACCATATAGAGATACATAGAGATATATAGAGTTACTGACCATATAGAGATACATAGAGATAACATAGAGTTACTGACCATATAGAGATACATAGAGATAACATAGAGTTACTGACCATATAGAGATACATAGAGATATATAGAGTTACTGACCATATAGAGATACATAGAGATATATAGAGTTACTGACCATATAGAGATACATAGAGATATATAGAGTTACTGACCATATAGAGATACATAGAGATATATAGAGTTACTGACCATATAGAGATACATAGAGATATATAGAGTTACTGACCATATAGAGATACATAGAGATAACATAGAGTTACTGACCATATAGAGATACATAGAGATATATAGAGTTACTGACCATATAGAGATACATAGAGATAACATAGAGATATATAGAGTTACTGACCATATAGAGATACATAGAGATAACATAGAGTTACTGACCATATAGAGATACAGAGATATATAGAGTTACTGACCATATAGAGATACATAGAGATAACATAGAGTTACTGACCATATAGAGATACATAGAGATAACATAGAGTTACTGACCATATAGAGATACAGAGATATATAGAGTTACTGACCATATAGAGATACATAGAGATAACATAGAGTTACTGACCATATAGAGATACATAGAGATAATATAGAGTTACTGACCATATAGAGAACCCCTGCAGAACCCTCTTCCTCTGGTGTGTGCTGCTCTGACCTGGTTTCTACCAGAACCAGGACCAGGCCTGATCTGAACCTGCTGCAGGCTCCTGAACCCAGAGGAGCCTGGAATCCAAAACCCTTTAAACCTCATCAGATAAACCAGGCTGGGTTTCTCCCTTCCTGATGATAGATTATTATACTAACAGATTATTGTGGTTTGGATTTGGTCAAATTAGTTTAACCTGATCTGATAGTTTTGATCATTATAATGGAGAGAAAAGATCAAGTAGAAATCACAAGTAATTTATTTAGAAAGATCTAAAAATAAAATCCCATGAGGACCAAATACCAGTATCTAGTCAGTCAGGTCTAGTTTAGTGGATTGATGCTCCACAGCAACGCTCAGTAGAAAACTCAATAAATTCACCAGCTGGTGGATGGTATGAGCTCTGACAGACCAGTAGAGACCAGTACAGACCAATAGAAACCAGTAGAGAACAGTACAGAGACCAGTAGAGAACAGTACAGACCAGTAGAGACTAGTAGAGAACAGTACAGACCAGTACAGACTAGTAGAAACCAGTAGAGACCAGTAGAGAACAGTACAGACCATCAGAGCCCGGTAGAGACCAGTAGAAAATAATAAAGACCAGCACGGAGCAATAGAGACCATTACAGATCATCACAGAGCAGTAGAGACTGGTAGAGAACAGTACAGACCAGTAGAGACTAGTAGAGACCAGTAGAGACCAGTAGAGACCAGTAGAAGGTTGCTGACTGATGTTACCTGCTGTGTGGTCCGTCTTCAGTCCTCCATCCTCCAGCAGTCTGAGACTGAATCTCCCTGTCACTCATCCATGTCTGGGTCTGCTACCCCCCTCCCCCACTATGTCACACACACACACACACACACACACACACAGCTGACATCTACAGCTGGTTGATAATCTGCTCTAAAATCACACAGATTACGACACAGCAGAGGCTAAACCTGCATCAATCACGTCAGGATAACACAACCAGTAACACCACCAGTCTCCCAGTAACACCACCAGTCTCTTTGGTACATTTCTCGAATCATTTGTAAAACAGTAAGCGCATTTCTCAAAACAATTGGTACAAACAGCACCTCACAATGGATTACTGCAAAAGCCCGTAATTCAAAATCCTTAGTTCATCTCTCAAAAGTAAATCTTTATGTCAGTGAACATGTCAGTCCATCAGAATGACAAGTCCTTGTGTCATTGAGTACAAACAAGATAGTCGACATGCTTAGCCATGTTGTCAATATAACAGTTACTCTGATGGAAACTATGGCGAAGGGTTTGATGACAATGATTGAAAATGCATAAACATAATTGTTAGTTATTTGCCTAAATGTGCTAAAACATTTTCAAATGGTAACAAAGAGAAATGCTCTTTCTGTTGTGCACAAGAAACAAAATGACACATTTTGTTTTGACGACTTCAATTGTCATTGGAGAATTGAGCCAAATCAACTGAGAAAAACTGGAGTGAAGGTCAAGATTCATCAATTCAGGACACATTTACAAAAAAAGTCTAATAGAAATGTAGAAAATAGAAAATATGCTTGACAGATTATGACAACTGGTTCAACCATTTTGCATGTAATGACTTATGCAATGAACTAGTGCCTAGATGTTCTGGGGGGTGAGACTACTCAACAGAGAACCAATATAATACATTTTGATCAACATGACAGAAACTATTGATAATGTAGGAAACAGCAGACAGTTTTACATAATCATTTGCATGAATGAGCCAAAGCATTTGTGATTTGTTCAAAAGAAAAGAAAAGAGAAGAGAAGCTGCTTTGATGATGTGAACAAGTGACTAGATGATGTGGAGGTTGAACAAGTGACTAGATGATGTGGAGGTTGAACAAGGAGTTTTGAGAATTTCAATTCTGATCTGAGAAATGTACCAAAGCGACTGGGAAAAACTGTAGTTTAATACAATAGCGCCTCCAAGTGGTGTTTGTTTCTGTAGTACACTATATAATGTCATGTCATGTCATATATATGAAACTTTATTGAACTCTGTGGAAATCGGTTTGCTGCTGCAGCAAATAGTAATATGATACTGAGAAAAATAGTATCATATTAAAAATTTTGAATGAGAATAGATCGATGGATACTTTATTGATCCCCTGGGGGAGTCTGGGGTCGCAGCAGCATAACAGTATCACAAAAAATAAAATATAAAAATATAAAAGGCCTAAATACAATAAAATACACAACAAACATGAAGTAGAAGAAGGACGCACAGCGGGTGGATCTACTAGACACCGAGAAAGTAACAGTAAGGTATGTAGTTGTTTGGAGACTCTACGCCTACATGTCCCATAATCCACCTGGTCAAAGAAATTACGTAGCCACCTAAACAACCAAACGCCGGTAACCAGCGCGTGTGTTCGAGAGACTCAAGATGGCGGCGCCCATGGAGGTAGTAGTGAGCGCTGATTCCGCCGCCCAGCTGTGGAACTGCGCTGTTTTCGACCTTCACTCCGGCACCAACCTGCTGTCCTACCGGGGGGGGAACACCTCCCCGCGGGCGCTGACGGTGCTCAACGGGGAGTACATCCTGGGAGCTCAGCTAGGGAAGAACTTCATTAACGTGTGGGAGATACAGAGGAAGGTAGGCTGGTCTCTCCGTTCCAACCCAACACTAACTAACCACACCAGCTCGGTTAGCTAGTTAACTAGGGGCGAGCTGCTGCTGCTGTGGTCGGCTGGGGTGAAACGGCCCGGTCACTCTGGAGGGAGAGACCGCAGCGCCAAACTCCATTCAGACATCTGGCGATTTAATGCTGCCTTGCTCATCGGCAAATCACGACCGGAGACCGGTTACAGATCACTCCGGTCTGCTGGTAAATTCGGCAATGAACTGATCCACAAGGCAGAACTTCAATTAAACAACATGTCAACCTGTAGAGTTTGGAAGAAGAATGTGGTGAAGCAGCTTCCTGTTATTTATCCATAGAGCAGATCCTCGGGATCCTTTATGGATCTTTGTCGATGAGCAAGGAAACATTGCCAGATAGTTGAATGGAGTCTGGAGGGAAGGCCTCCATGCAGGAGGAGCAGGAGGCATCAGGGCCTCCATGGGGCAGGAGGACACCACTACCACCCTCATGGCTCCATCCAGATGCCTCTCAGATGTTGTAGATCTGCATGGACGACTCAGTCAGCTACTGACTGGTTGTTGATTAGTTAACTAGTTAACTAGTTAGCCTCCTTGCTTTGTGATGAAGGGACGTCAGCTACTGACTGGTTGTTAACTAGTTAACTAGCCTCCTTGCTTTGTGATGACTCCATTTGAATGATACATGTCAGTCTCATCACTTGTTTGCCTAGTGGGTTGAACACATGAACGTTCCTCCATCTTGGATCCTGGTTCTTATTTCTGTTCCCTCATTTTAAACTTAATTCTCATCTTCTGGTTTTACAGCGGAACTGATACTGATATTGATCTTGTGCCAGATATTAGTAATGGTGCCAAGTCTTTCCTCCTGTCAGACTCTGGGCAGACATGAGAACAGTCATGGACTAGTTTCTGATGATGGCAGAGCTAGCGGGGAGCATGGTAACAGGCGGTATGATGAGCTCAGTCTATTGGTGTAAATGGGAACATCAAGTGTAGAATGAAAAAGAGAAATTAATCATTATCAAGTTCTTCTGTTAGCATGAATCTCTGAGGAGTTTCTCAGGAAAACCTCACAGACATAAAGTGCCATTCCTTATAATGTGAGATGACGTTCCTGTGACCTCTGACCTTCAGGACCAGCTGCAGCAGAAGGTCGTGTGTCCAGGCGTCGTGACGTGTCTGACCGCCTCGCCCAGCGGCCTCTACCTCGCCGCGGGCATCGCTGACGCCATTTACCTCTGGGAGGTCAGCATGCATTTACTTTACTTTTATTCTTTCTTCCTGTTATTTTCTGCTGTATATGTTATTATTATTTTACATCATATTTAATTTGTATTTTATTACTTAGACCTTTTTTAAATCTTGATATACTTTATGAAACTGTGTTTCCTCCTGGTCGGGTGCAGGTCGGGGGTCAGTGTCTTCCTCAAGGGAACTTTGACCTCATTGCCCCCATCCATAGGGAGGTCAGGGTCCCAGTGGAACCAGTAGAGACTGTGGTTGTACTGGTCAGCTCCCAGTAGAACCAGTAGAGACTGGTTGTACTGGTCAGCTCCCAGTGGAACCAGTAGAGACTGTGGTTGTACTGGTCAGCTCCCAGTGGAACCAGTAGAGACCGTGGTTGTACTGGTCAGCTCCCAGTGGAACCAGCAGAGACTGTGGTAATACTGATCAGCTCCCAGTGGAACCAGCAGCAGACTGGTTGTACTGGTCAGCTCCCAGTGGAACCAGTAGAGACCGTGGTTGTACTGGTCAGCTCCCAGTGGAACCAGCAGAGACTGTGGTAATACTGATCAGCTCCCAGTGGAACCAGCAGCAGACTGGTTGTACTGGTCAGCTCCCAGTGGAACCAGCAGCAGACTGGTTGCTGCAGGGTGTTCAGTGATCGGTTTCCTGCCTCCTGACCAGCAGGGGGCAGCATCAGCCTGTAAGCAGCTGTAGGTATGAACAAAACTGATCCTGCACTTTAGAGAAAACCAAGAATAACAGATGTGGTCCTGGTTGAAAGTCCCAGTCTGATGATGTGTTTAATGAAACAGGATACAGGAAGTGAATACAGGAAGTGAATACAGGGTTTCTGCTCCCTCCCTCAATACTAATCTTATGAATTGTTTATTTCCTGCTCCTGTTGCCGGTGGTAGGTGTCCACCGGGAACCTGCTGGCCATCCTGAGTCGGCATTACCAGGACCTGACCTGCCTGAAGTTCACCGACGACAGCAGCCATTTTATCTCTGGGGGAAAAGACAACCTGGCACTGGTCTGGAGTCTGTCCAGGTACGATGCTGCGATACCGACCTCTGTCCTGTCTGCTTCTGAAAGTGTCCCGTAGACGTTTGGCGTCAAAAAGGAAAAGATGGCCACCCCCTATAGGGTCTGTATTGTCGATGTGGACGTATGTTACGGTAAATGTAGTATAATGGTCAACGTGACGTCCTGGTGCCTTTCTGCAACACGTCGATGCAGCTGAAGGTCTTTTGATGATGAAATGTAGTGGGTGGTTACCAGGTTATTAATAACCTTATTACCAGGTCATTGACCGCGTGGAGTTATGGTAGGCTAGATTATTTAAATGACACCAGTTTGGTTAAAGCAGGCCTCAGATGCTCTGACCTCACTCCAGCCTCTGATCTCACTTTACTACGAGCCAATCAGAAGAGGTGTTTTGGCCACGTGGTTCACCGTGCCAACAAAACAGACTGGGAAATCATTTACCATAACATACATGAACAATACATTCACTGGAACGTCAGTGAACTAATCACAGGTGAATCAGAAGACATTGGTCAACTGTAGCTTCATAGTCACAGTCATTAAACTGATCAATAACATGTCGTACCACTTTAGATCCTTTTAGTCAGTTTAGAAAGAAATCAAATAACTTTTCAAAGTCACCACCCTTCTTAGACATTGTAGCTGGTATAGGGTGCTGAGGCAGAACCAGTGCTGAGGTAGAAGAGCAATAAGTTAGCTACCTACTTTTATTAAACACATGAGACAAATAAGTTAAGTCAAATAAACAAGAGCTAAGAGGAAGGGTCAGGGTAGTGTTTCTGGAAGAGGAAGGGTCAGGGTAGTGTTTCTTGAAGAGGAAGGGTCAGGGTAGTGTTTCTAGAAGAGGAAGGGTCAGGGTAGTGTTTCTGGAAGAGGAAGGGTCAGGGTAGTGTTTCTGGAAGAGGAAGGGTCAGGGTAGTGTTTCTGGAAGAGGAAGGGTCATGGTAGTGTTTCTAGAAGAGGAAGGGTCAGGGTAGTGTTTCCTGAAGAGGTGGTTTGAGGTGGGTTTTCAGCCTGGTGGAAGATGGGCAGCGACTCTGCTGTCCTGACATCAGTGGGGAGTTCATTCCACCACTGTGGGGCCAAGACAGAGAAAAGCCGTGACCGAGTAGATTGGCCCCCAGGGGCCTCTGAGTGACGGGGTAACCAGTCGCCTCGAGGCAGCAGAGCGAAATAAGACATCACATCACATATTCAACAGAGAACAGAGACCCTGTTGGTGACAAACAAGGCCTTGTGGGTTGTTTCTGTGTTTCTGATGCCAGGTTTGGGGGTTTGATTCCCACTGGACCGTCATGCCGACAGTGTGTGGACTCGTGGTCCTGTAAGGCACTGTGGATAAAACCACCACATGGCACTGAAGGGATGTAAAACCAGGGTGTCAGTAGTGTCAAATCACGTTTATTTGTATATCCCTCAATCACCGTTACAGTCTCTAAGGGCTTCAGTGCCCAAAGTGTGAAAACAATAAATGATTAGTACACCACATCCTCCAGCCTTGGACCCTCAGAGGACAAGGAAAAACTCCCACAAACTCTTTCAGGAAAAAAATGGAAGAAATCTTTGGGAGGGGCTACTCAGAGAGCGATCCCCCTACCAGGACGTCTGCTGCGATAGATGCCGAATTTGGCCCAGCAGCGTATACATAGTACATAATAGTTTATTTGGGTGGGAAGTCTTCTGCCTTCACCTCCCTGTATTAGATAATGCTCTGAACTGAACCCACCGGTGTTTCCCCGGTGCAACATGGATCAGTTGTAGCTGTTGAGTCCAGTAGGTGGCACTGTGAGCCCTCTGTTGGTTTGACTGGGGCCCACAGTGGAAATTTACTGGTAAACAGGAGAGTTGTGCAACATGAAGTTGCTCTCCTTTTCCTGTCAGAGACGTTGAGTTAAATAGGTCACACATGATGTGGCTTCAGCCAGGATCCCTGACTGAGGGATGGAAGTGATCTGGTGAAGCTGATCTGCTTTCTGACTGAGGGGTGGAAGTGATCTGGTGAAGCTGATCTGATTTCTGACTGATGGATGGAAGTGATCTGGTGAAGCTGATCTGATTTCTGACTGAGGCCGTGGTTACACGTCTTTTCAATGCGATCTCGGTCATCCGATCACGCCAGGCTGCATGAAGTGACAGGTGTAGACGCACAGAGGTCGCTTTGTGCTCGCATTGTGTTGGGATCAGCCAGGCCACCTCACGAGGTGGACGAGCTCGCTTTGTGTTCGGACCTCTGAATAGTCTAGACGCAATCAGGCACCTCAAACCGCAGACAGCGGGGACACCAAATCAAATCACGCCCATTTCCCTCCAGTTCTGCCGCAAATTTTGTTATTTACTGGGAGGAAAAGCCATAATGACGAGAACGATAGCAGGGCCTGGACGAATACCGAAACAAAATATTTACTTGCTTTTGGGCTGATGAAACTGTCCAGTCTCGACTGTCCAGTACCAGTCACTCTCCACCACCAGAGCGCAACAGCCACGCGCTTACGCACAGACACGGGGGCGCGGAGGTAGCTGTTCACAGATGTGATCAAACGTATGCTTTCACATACGAAAGTTCAGCAACCAGTCTGTAACAGTAAATGTTTGAAGGACGACGTTTTCCCACCAGTGCTGGCTGCGTTCTCGGACCCACATGCTTCTCTCCACAGATGTCGTTGCACCAAGAACCACAATGAATGAGCACATTGCTGTTGTCTCCTCAATAGCAAACGCCTTGTACGGGCCCTACCGCGACTACACATAGTTCTTAACATAAAGTAAAGGAGCATAATCTCCCGCACACCCAGCACCATTTTCAGGGATTGTTGTTATGGTTATTTAAATACTGCGCGGGAACCGGAAATCCGAACACATATCTGGCCAAAGAGCTCACATTTAACTGTCAAGTGTAGACGCACCACTTGTGTGTTCCGATTAGCAGATTCCGATTACCGAGATCGCATGAAGCGACAGGTGTAACCACGGCCTGAGGGGTGGAAGTGATCTGGTGAAGCTGATCTGATTTCTGACTGAGGGGTGGAAGTGATCTGGTGAAGCTGATCTGATTTCTGACTGAGGGGTGGAAGTGATCTGGTGAAGCTGATCTGATTTCTGACTGGGGGATGGAAGTGATCTGGTGAAGCTGATCTGATTTCTGACTGGGGGATGGAAGTGATCTGGTGAAGCTGATCTGATTTCTGACTGATGGATGGAAGTGATCTGGTGAAGCCGTCACTGCACCAAGACGAGCTACGACAACCTTTATCCCTGCCATGGTTTGACGAGTAGGAAACAACAGATGTAGCATCAAGCCCTGAGGATGGAGGATCTTCATATTGTCTGGTGTTCAGTTTTTTTGATCTAAAACATCAACGGTAACCGTTTTGGTGTCAGCCAATCAGAATCAAAGAACAAGGGCTTCTTTCTAGACCGACGATCAACAGAGAGACCAATTTCTCCACCGACAGTAGCCGAGATAGACCAGAATGCAATGCAGGGGCGTTGCTTTTGCTTTTTCTCAACTGGAAAGATTCTTACTGCAGCATCACTATCGCTCTCTCCACCAGCACCACTCCCCACACTTCCGCCTTTGACTGAAACCAAGAAGTTCATGCCTGTTCTCTGGGGGAAATGTAGGAAATCACTAAGTCAAGTAAAAGTAGACGAGGCAGGTTGAGGGAAATTGGATTAACCAAAAAAGTAAATGACAAAACCTGAATGTGTTGAACATCAGCCTGATGAGATCTGACAGGAAGAGGATCTGAACCTTAAAACCACTGGTACACTAGTAAACACAACGCCCTGCCGCTGTCTGATTGACAGCTGAAGCACCAATAGTCTTGCATTGATAGGCAGAACATATAGCAACCCTAGTATCTGATTCGCTGCTGATGGGTGATGTCACAAAGTTCTGTTGCAGCCAACGTTTGCTGACTGACAAATGAGGAAACAAGGCGATTGTTGTCTCCTGCTTTTAAGGTATCATGAAAACCTGAAGCCTCTAATTGGTTCAGGTGTGCCTGAGTAAGACTGGAGCTAAAACCTCCAGGACAGGGGGTCTTTAAGGACTGGATTGAGAACCACTGTCTTAAGATATAACTTCAAATGGTACACCATGATGACTTTTACAGCAATGCTCTCAACAGTGCAGATCTCACTCTGAAATGAAACATTATAAAACCACTTCCTGTGATGGTATATTCTCTATTTTTAGCATAAAAACCAACAAACCAAAGCTAAACCAGAGGAAGGAGTTCTATTCAGGAGGTTAAGCCTCTGGTGGTGAGACCCCTCAGGTTGAAAACACAATGAGCTGCTGGCATCAAACCGACAACCCGCCGCCAGAGCAGGACAGGACAATGGCTGAGACGGAGGGGGAGGGGGAGGAAGCTGATTGGATGGATCCAGTGGTGTGGTGATAAGAGTCCCAGGCCTCATTCTGTCAGTCCGCCCAGAAGCCAGACGGCCGGCCGACTCACCAGTCTGCAGACGGCTACCGCAGTGTGGGCTTATGATGGACATGCTGATGTTTTGGATTCAAGCTGGCGATAACCGATATTTAAAGGGGCAGTAAGTAATGTTTGACCTCTATTGACCAGAAGGAATGAAGCATCTCCTCCTACACAAGTCTCTCTTAATACCCAAAAACTCCAATAAAAGTTTTCAATGTTTCCGCCATCATTTTATTTTATTTTATTTCAGGGTGGAAAAGCCTCTGAAGCAACATTTAGTCATGGGAAACTAAAACTCTCCACTGAAACCAGCATGATGATGATGATGATGATGATGATGATGATGATGATGATGATACTAATCATGCATACTGGTTAAAGGCTTCCCATAGACAACTAGTGTAGTATTGACCAATTCTGCAATAAATATGTAATCAATCAATCATTGTATCAGAAGTGAACAACATTAACTATTGTTGATAAAGGGCCAATATCAGCCAAGTGATGTGGGTCTAATCCTGGTGTGGTTAGTATGATGAGAGGTTCACTACCCAGGGAACCCCAGACTGGTTCTGTTTCCACTGAAAGTCACATTGAAGAGGAAACCTGTCACTTCTGGAGCTGTAAAATATTAAATTAAACTTGGAAAAACTCGAGTTCGGAGGTTGGATGGTTCTGCAGTTCAACTCACAGGTTCTCTGGTTACACAAACCGACCCGGCGTGACCTCTCCAGATATTTAGTTTGGTTGAATCATTTTGTTTTTGTGTGTTCTAGTCATTTTCAGGCGCTGGTTTTATCTGGTGATAAAACGGCAGTAGTGTCCGGTGACCCTTCCTACAGTTCCCATAGTGCACCACCTGGTTCCTATAGGAACGGGGGTCCTGGGTGGTCCTGACACACTTAAAACTAATGGAATCCAGGTCATCTAGTTTAAACTTTGACTGTAAAATCCAAAGTTGAAACATAAAATAAAAATCCTATTTTCTGTTTGGTTTGATTTCGGTTTGGTTTGGTTTGTGTTCATCAGCTGCATCCAGCAGTTCTGAAACTGGAGCTTCCTGCTCCTCATCGGGTATTCCTCTCAGACACCAAGAACATGGAGAACATTCAAGTGAACATTACACCTGATGTCTCCTCTCTCCTCTCTCCTCTCCAGTAACAGATGAACTGGTTATGGTTTCTAAGTTGCTGCACTGTAAAAACTTAACTGCATACAGAAAGCGACTCCTTTGTTACCTATAATTTGAATCTGTCCAGATACTAAAACCCTGCAGTCGGGAACCATCAGCAGAAATGGTTGTAACTTTCCATCTGATCTGGCAGCAGGACGCCGTCCTCTCTGTCGGTATGCCGTCCTCGCTTTCAGGATGCCCCCTCGCTGTCGGGACGCCCCCCTATCTGTCGGGACGCCCCCCTATCTGTCGGTACGCCCCCTATTTGTCGGTACGCCCCCTCACTGTCGGTACGCCCCCTATTTGTCGGTACGCCCCCTCACTGTCGGGACGCCCCCCTATCTGTCGGGACGCCCCCCTCTCTGTCGGGACGCCCCCTCACTGTCGGGACGCCCCCCTATCTGTCGGGACGCCCCCTCTCTGTCGGTACGCCCCCTATTTGTCGGTACGCCCCCTCTCTGTCGGTACGCCCCCCTCGATGTCGATACGCCCCCTCGCTGTCGGGACGCCCCCTCTCTGTCGGTACGCCCCCCTCGATGTCGATACGCCCCCTCGCTGTCGGGACGCCCCCTCTCTGTCGGTACGCCCCCCTCGATGTCGATACGCCCCCTCGCTGTCGGGACGCCCCCTCTCTGTCGCGACGCCCCCCTTTCTGTCGGGACGCCCCCCTCTCTGTCGGGACGCCCCCTCTCTGTCGCGACGCCCCCCTCTCTGTCGGGACGCCCCCCTCGCTGTCGGGACGCCCCCTCTCTGTCGGGACGCCCCCCTCTCTGTCGGGACGCCCCCCTCGCTGTCGGGACGCCCCCTCTCTGTCGCGACGCCCCCCTTTCTGTCGGGACGCCCCCCTCTCTGTCGGGACGCCCCCTCTCTGTCGCGACGCCCCCCTCTCTGTCGGGACGCCCCCCTCGCTGTCGGGACGCCCCCCTCTCTGTCGGGACGCCCCCTCTCTGTCGGGACGCCCCCCTCTCTGTCGGGACGCCCCCCTCTCTGTCGGGACGCCCCCCTCGCTGTCGGGACGCCCCCTCTCTGTCGGGACGCCCCCCTATCTGTCGGGACGCCCCCCTCGATGTCGATACGCCCCCTCGCTGTCGGGACGCCCCCTCTCTGTCGGGACACCCCGACAGAGAAAGAAACCTTTAATTTGAGGGCGGTGACACTCCCATCGATCTGCTGCGATGGTTGACGAACCAAAGTTAATTGTTTCCTGGGGGAACCGTTGAACAGTTGAAGACTTTATTCTTCATTGACAGATCATTGAGCTTCCTGTTTTGTGTGTTGCAGTGTGGTCCAGCTGGATTTGAGCCACACCCCCGAGCCTCGCCACATCCTATCCCGCCACTCCCTGCCAATCACAGACCTACACTGTGGCCTGATGGGACCGCAGGCCAGAGTGGCCACTGCCTCCCTGGACCAGACCGTCAAGGTAGGCCTCCGCCGGCACAGCGCCTCAGGTTTGGTGTATTTTGGCGGTGTGTGATAAGTGGTGATGTAGTGTTAAATAAACTATGACCTCATCAGTGAACTACAGAAACTAAAATGTAGTTAAAGGTATGATGCGTATCATGTTAACATCAATAAATCATCACCAGATTAATTTGGAGAAGCCTGATCTCACAGCACATAATGAGCTCTGTGCACGAAAAGAAATCTGTTCCCTAAAGGATCAGGGGGCGGAGCCTCGACTAGAAACAGGAAGTAGTTTGACAGTGGAAAGTAAGGGTGTGGAAGTTGGGGGGCGGATGGGTGAGGGATGTACCTTCAACTCCGACGACGCAAGTTCAATTCCCAACTCATGACAACAGGTTTGCTGAACCTTTTTTCATAGATAATATGATTTTGCAAAGTGGTGTTGCAGGGGCGTCATGGTGACGCCGCCAGTGTACAGGTTTTACACTGAAAATAATAGTGACTGCTCTATTGACGGCCGTCGTTCACCGCCAGTCTAGTCTGGCCTTTACATTGTGGCTGGAGGGAAATCTGTTGGATCGCTTTATGGCACAAAGAGAGGGAAGTGATGAATCAAAACTGAAGGGATTCAACAACATATAATGATTCAAGCCTCCCCATAGAAGCCAATGAAAAATTATGAGCATTAACATCCATTAAAGTTATTCATGTCTACCTTTGAGCTGTAACGGCAGCGTGACGGTTCAGGAGGGTTGGATCAGCCGTCCTTCCTCCGTTCTGCCTCGCCGTCATTCAGAGGCTTGCAGAGTCGCAGCTAATCTGCACAGAAAGCATTGAAATGTAAAAACCTGAAATAGGAGATCAGGAGTCTGCTGATGTTTATGCATCACACCGAATGTCTGACTACATATGAAAAATGAATTGCATGAATAGGATCTCCGTCTGTTCCACTAGTTTGGGGGAGGGGGGCTGACAATCCCTGACTTTTGACCTCGTTGTCATCACGAGTGCTGGAGCTGCACAGGTCAGCAGTGATTTATTTGTCTGCAGGTCATCGATTGGATCAAACGTTATATGTTTGTTTACTGAATATTCTCAATCAACTGTATTAGTCATTAACGAAATATTAATCCTGCGTCCGACCTTCATCTGACTTCAACCAATCCGCTGCGTCTTTGGATTCCCGCCTGTTAAAACTGTAAACCAGCTTCTCCACACGTGACCTGGTAACATGACGTGGTTCATCCTCAGCCACAGTGTCACCAGTGGACGTCAACGAGCCCCCCCACTTACCCCAACACCACCCACTTCATACTGATGCTTTACAAGGGTGAATTTAACAACAAAAACTGTTTCCTGCTGTTTTACACCAAGATCATTTAGTACGTAGCTTCAGCTTGTGTTTGGTTGGTTAATAAAAAGGAGGGCAAACTGACCCGTGATCATCATAAGTCAAACAATCACCAATTTAAAGAAAAAAGTTTTTACTTTCACTGAGTTATGCTCTTTTTCCCAGTCAAAAATCAGTTTGATGCTACTCACTATGAATGAATGTTTTACTGAACCGGTGGGTTAAGTGAGTGTAGGGTTCATCCACCACTAGCTGCAGCTCGTAGCTGAATGTGTAGACAGCGAAGCGTCTGGTCTGGAGGGTAGCGAAGGTGAGACCCGACCAGGACAGAAGAATCAGCTGGACCACTCTGACTGGATTGGGAATGGAAACCCTGGATCAATGAGGCAGATGGGAGGAGAGACCGGCGCTGGGCAGCAGTGGGCGCTGTGGTCGTTCGGACACAGCCGACAGGCCTCAGCTGGTTTCTGCCATAATCTATTTCAGAGTGAAATGAAACCACATCTGAGGTGGTTGGGTAATCTCTGTCTTCTTCAGATGGTAATTACATTTAGTCATTGAGGTGACGCTGTCATCCAGAGTATGGGCGGTTCAGTGCCTTGCTCAAGGGCACTTGGACAGGACACATAGTTGCTGCTGGGATCGAACCGGAGAGCCTTCGGCAACTTATTGTTGTTCTTCTTCTCTCTTATCTTGAGTCCTTGAACATCCCTGATATCATTTGAGGCTAATGGAGGTTTGGTGGTGAGGCTTAGTCAGCCTGGACGACCTCTGCTCAGTCAGGCTGACTAAACTATATACTATACTATACTTTACTATACTGTATATCACTATACTGTATATCACTATACTGTATATCACTATACTATATATCACTATACTGTATATCACTATACTGTACATTATTATACTATATATTACTATACTGTATATTACTATACTATATATCACTATACTGTATATCACTATACTATATATTACTATACTGTATATCACTATACTAATATATTACTATACTATATATTTATACTATATATTACTATACTAATATATTACTATACTATATATTTATACTATATATTACTATACTATGCTCTGATTTAATGGGTTTTCATTAAAACCGGGAGATTTGAAATGATCTACTGTAGGCGTGGCGCTGCGGTCAGATGGCGCTAGAGGTGTAGGTTATTTTTCTGGATCAACACACATCCCACATCTGATCAGACGTACAGCAGGACATCTCCTGTGACCAGAAGATCACAGGTTTGATCCCTACAACATCCAGTGTGACCATCAGCAGCCATTGGTCCTGTCCTTGTGTCCTTGAGCGAGACACTGACCTTTTACCTGCCTACTCGCTGTAAGTTGCTCTGGATGTAAAGCTGAAATGTGTGGTGTGGTGACGGCAGGTGATGGATGGCGGTGGGCGGGGCTACTGAGCTGATAATAACCAGCGGCTCTGACAGGGAAACATCGTGTTCTCTTGAGTGATTCAATCAAATGCAGACAACTCGCAAATTGGTTCAAAGAGTCCTCAAAGAGTCGTGTGTCATCTGGACCAGAGACGTGATGTTAACCTCCGTTCTGACGCCGTCCTGCTGATAGATCTCGGGGTCAGACGCCGTCACAGTTTGTGTCGCTGATGCTGCTGAGCCAAAGCCTCTCATTATCGGCCCCGTCAGGCCCTCTGGGTTAGTAGATCACTCCTGTCAAGAGACAAAAAAGGTTAAGAGCTGTTCTCAGATCCATATTGACCTGATTTAAACAAACAGTTTTTTTCAGGATGGATTCAAATGTAGTTCTGAGCAGCGACTCTAAAGGCCCACTGGTTCTCAA
The DNA here is from genome assembly GCA_034670405.1 of Hoplostethus atlanticus. Classification (NCBI taxonomy): domain Eukaryota; kingdom Metazoa; phylum Chordata; class Actinopteri; order Trachichthyiformes; family Trachichthyidae; genus Hoplostethus; species Hoplostethus atlanticus. The sequence goes on along the minus strand of JAXDDX010000148.1, from coordinate 64,306 downwards.
TACCTTTCCATGTGATGGATACAGTGGAGGGTTAACCCACCTAAACCCAGTTCAGCCACCTTTTATTTATTTATTTATGTATTTATTATTATTATTGTTATTATTATTGTTATTAATAATAATAATAATAATAATAATACAAATAATAATAATTATTATTTTTATAGCCAAAGTACATAGTACAAGCAAAGTTCACAGGAGTAAAAAGAAACAGCTGAGAACAGGAATAAAGACATACCATAAAATAAATCATAATAAATACAAAGAACAAAAATAAATATGAGACATTTGGTACAGAATTGTAGCTCAGACAATAAAAGGGTAAGAAGAAGTAATTTCAAGCTGGACATGAAGGACACAAGTTAACAAGTGAGATGAAATCAGGTAAAAGCACATTTAAAAAGATGAGTCTTTAAAGGAAGACACAGCTGGATCACCGACTGGAGGTCACAGTTCACCCTACTGCATCACTGATGGGAGGTGAAGGTGTTTTAGTGCTGCAGCCTGTTGGGAGTCCATCCTAAGGCCTAAAACCACATTTCTATCCTCCCTGTTGCGCGCTGGGCTTTGAGCTGTCATTTCTGTCTCTGTGATGGCTGATCTAGTTTGATGCACTAGCTTACCTTCAGAAAACTGTCACGTCCAAGAATGCGAAGGTATTCTGTCTTCCACATTCAGTGTAGTTCATTTGTCCTGACGGTGTCAGTATGCTTGATGTGGCCTTACATGCTTACTGCTGTAACTTCAGTTCATTTATTCTTTGATGTCTTGTTGTTCAAGGCACAACCACCAGTTACTTTCAAACTGGTTAAGAGCTTTTTCATATAAAAGCTACATGGAATAGCAGCAAGACAAATATTTGGCCTACGCACTATCAGATGAACTTGTATTTGAAGCTGTGGTGGATTAATTCATGCCATGCTGTTCCGCCCATCATGTTCAAATGGTTTTCCATCCCAGGGAGGCTGATGGGCTGATCCTCGCCACCTAAGCCCTAATCTGCCCGGCGGTGAACGCACTCAGCCTGTCTGGAATACAAATATTAATTAAGAGCTGAGCTGAAGCAGCGTGACGCGAACGGCAGCTCCAGCCCTGTTTGATGTCTGTCTATCTGACTCGCCCCTCGCTCACTTCATTTCCCTGGGGTGTGGCTCATCACTCGACTGTGGAGAGGTGTGTGTGTGTGTGTGTGTGTGTGTCTCAGTAGATGTTGGAGGCCTGATGAGGTTTTGATGCTCTAGATGGACTTTTTCCTCCCCAACAACAGCATTTCTATTGGATGGAAACAACCTCAGATTATGGGTCAGAGGGATGAAGCATCTCTGTAGAGCAGGACAGAAAACTAGTTATTAGTTAACTACTGATTGATTCAGTTGATTGGGAAGATGTCCAGCAGACATTTTAGAATATTATAGGACCTTCAACCAGTTCTGCTCCCTGCCTCTGTGGCTGGTACACTGACCTACCAAATGAAGTGATGTTGGTAACCTGTAGAGTATACTAACTAACTATACTAACTTACCGCCACAGTAGTGATGGGACTTCCGTCTCTTTTCAGTGAGTCAGTTCATTTGGCTCAGTAAAAAGAGCGGCTCTTCATTCAGTAGCACTTCTAGCTTTTTAAAGTCAGACAGATTAAACAATATTTGACCTACGGTTGGTCTGTAGTAACAAGTTACATCCTTGCGGTCACTTCCACTACTCAGCAATACCATAGTTACTTTCCCAAGAAATAAATAAGCAAGATTCTTCATCTGCAATACATCAAACTATGTTCAAAGTCATATTGCTTGTTAAAAAGTGGGATATAGCAAAAATAAATATCCTAGTTGTATAAGAATAATAACACACTATTAATGAAATAGTATGGATAATAAATAATTCCACAACACTTTTTTCAGGATTTAAATGTCCCACTGGTTGATTGATTTATTAATCAGTCAGAAAATTAGCAATGTTTGCATACAATCATCACGAAAAACACATGTCATATAATAACATCACTGCAGTTTATTCAGTCTATTAAAAATCGCGTACATCACAAGCGGTGATGTGTTGGGCATTTGTAATCTAAGACTCTTATTTTGTATGACGTATGTTTGGTTATTTGTGGGCTTTTATTTTGAAGTTTTCCAGGAAAAAGTGCTCGTTCCTAAATTCCAGTGTAAGAAAACTCTCACTATTCTTGCTGGATTTGGCTCTAAAGCACTATTACCAAACAAGTAAGACGTTTTTATTATTATATTCACGTCATAAATTATAGGATCATCCTGTCGTTCTGTTCTGTATTCATTTACTAAAAAACAAAAAAACAAAACTGCTCTCACTTAAAAGAGCCGGCTCAAAGAGCCGACTCGTTCCCATACGACACATCACTACGCCACAGGCTGTACCAGCATGTCTGGTGGACATTTCCCAGTCGGCTCTGTGACAGCGGCTGTATTAAGCCTATAAAGACAGGGACCTATAAAAGTAGTACTTTGAAAGTTAAGTGTCATACAGTACATCTGGTGAGAGTACCAAACACAATAATCCTGTAATGTTTCATCTATTCTCTTCCCCTGCTTCCTCTTGGCCCAGTGCCGTGTTGACATCTGAACTGATATATAGATCATATTGTCTTGTTTAGTTCTCAAGAGGAAGAGATTCATCGTAGATGATGTGTGGACAACATTAGACACCGATTTGAGCTGCAAACCCTCTGGAACAAGAAGCTTTTTCAGTTACCTGTTCATTCCTGAGAAATCTTCATAAACCCGCTGGAGAACAGCTTCTCTTCTCTCAGATGGCTCTTTATAGCGGCTGTCTCATTCAAGACCTGATTTACAATTTGTGTCCTGGGATTGGATGTTTGTCCGCCTGCAGGAAAATCTCAATTTTAAAGGCTGGGATTGGAAACCGTCACAGTGAAATACTAAGTGAAACCTCACCTTGAAACAGGATGCATTCTGGGAACACAGCTGGTGTCCTCTATTTTAGCTTTCAATGCACGTCAGAATTTGTGGCATTTGTGGAACTGTTTAAATGTAGTGTTGATATTCCAGACCTCGGACACGAATGAGGCGGCATTGTGCTTCACACCGTGTCTGGATGTGTGTTATATTCTTAATAAGAATTGGCTGATGATTTATTTCCAATACGCTCAATATCTACTGGATTCAGCCAACATCTCCCATCACCAACATGAGTTCTCTGAAGTCAGTAAATTGGTTTCCAACAAGCTGGAGGCAGCCTTATGACTTTGACTCGCTGAATCGGATTAAAGAAGTTGGGACAAGATTTGAAGATGAATTGTCTCAAGTCTGTAATGTTTCCTTTCCTGAATGTGAAGTGAATTAGTTTCTGGTTCTGGTTCTGGATTGGCAAGCGGTCGGCGTCTCCTCCGTCTCTCATCTTCAACTCTTTCCTCCAGGGCAGGACAGCAGCCAACCGACTTCAAAACCTTTTATGAGAACGTTTTGTTAGACTTATATTATCTGCTTGATTCTATAAATAGCTCTCTCATCACACTCATACAGTTTGGATCCAGGTCACTGCTGCGTCACAGTCCTGGTGTTTGGTGACGTTATGCTAGTCTCCTTCTACCCATAATGCCTTGTGTTCTGGGGTGGTTTCCTGTAGCTGGTTGGATCCCGTTCTCTCTCCTAACGAACCACCACAGTTCTCTTCTACCCATAATGCCTTGTGTTCTGGGGTGGTTTCCTGTAGCTGGTTGGATCCCGTTCTCTCTCCTAACGAACCACCACAGTTCTCTTCTACCCATAATGCCTTGTGTTCTGGGGTGGTTTCCTGTAGCTGGTTGGATCCCGTTCTCTCTCCTAACGAACCACCACAGTTCTCTTCTACCCATAATGCCTTGTGTTCTGGGGTGGTTTCCTGTAGCTGGTTGGATCCCGTTCTCTCTCCTAACGAACCACCACAGTTCTCTTCTACCCATAATGCCTTGTGTTCTCTTGTTAGAGGACTGAGACGTTTTCAGGCGTCTCGTCGGTTATTTGGTGAATGTTGTTGTTCTCACCTGGAGACCAACCAGCTAAAGGAGGAAACGCTGCAGAGCTTAATAAACCACACCGTGGTTTAGAACATGTTGGCTGTGAACGCACACCAAGCTGCTGTTCTGTATACCACTTTACTGATCTGATCTGCCTCACCAACAAACTGTTTCAGTTTTCATTTTAGGCATTCAGGTGATGGTTCAGGTGATGGTGGTTCAGGGTGATGATGGTTCAGGGTGATGATGGTTCAGGGTGATGGTGGTTCAGGGTGATGATGGTTCAGGTGAGACCGAGACCTGGCCATCACCATTGATAATGCTGTGGTGACGTCAACTCGGACTGCGAGGAATCTGGGTGTGACCCTGGACGACCGACTGTCGTTCTCGGCAAACATCGCATCAGTGACGCGCTCCTGCAGATTCCTCCTCTACAACATCAGGAGGATTCGCCCCTTCCTCACTGACAAGGCAGCGCAGGTGCTCATCCAGGCTCTTGTCATCTCCCACCTGGACTACTGCAACTCCCTCCTTGCTGGTGCCCCGGCGTCTGCCATCAGACCTCTGGAGCTTGTTCAGAAAGCTGCAGCTCGTCTGGTGTTCAACCGCCCCAAGTTCTCCCATACAACTACCCTTCTCCGTTCTCTCCACTGGCTCCCTGTAGCAGCTCATCCAGTTCAAGACCCTGGTGCTAGCCTATAGGGCAGTGAAAGGAACAGCTCCTTCTTACCTCCAGGCTATGGTCAAGCCTTACACCCCCGCCCGACCACTTCGCTCTGCTGCCTCGAGGCGACTGGTTGCCCCGTCGCTCAGAGGCCCCTGCGGCCGATCTACACGGTCACGGCTCTTCTCTGTCCTGGCCCCGCAGTGGTGGAATGAACTCCCCACTGATGTCAGGACAGCAGAGTCGCTGCCCATCTTTCACCAGGCTGAAAACCCACCTCTTCAGGAAACACTACCCTGACTCTTCCTCTTAGCCTTGCCTATTTGTCGTCAATTATGTGTCTGAGCTCTTGTTTATTGGCTCTTGTTCATTTGATACACTTATTTGTCTTAGCTCTTGTTTATTTGATTCTCTTATTTGTCTCATTTGTTTAAGATAAAGTAGGTTGCTAACTTATTGCACTCTTACCTTAACACTAGTTATGCTCTTAGTTGCTTGTTTAGGAAGGAAATGCACTTACGATTTCTGGTGACTAGTAGTTTTCTTGCCTACCTATGTTGAATGCACTTATTGTAAGTCGCTTTGGATAAAAGCGTCTGCTAAATGACTGTAATGTAATGTAATGTAATAACATCAACCATCACCATGACACATACCTGATATGGTTCTTTCCCCTCTTGCTCCTTCAACCAGAGGACCCAGGTTCAACCCCCACCCTGCTGATGTGTCCTTGAGCAAGACACTGAATCCCTACCAGCTCCATGGTGCTGTTCTGACCCTGGCATATGACCTCTGACCTCCCTGTAGAGGGGGGCAGGAGAAAAGACCATTTCCCTACAGCCATCAATAAAATATCACATTACATTAACATTATTACTTCTGCAAAACTTGCTCATCTTTCTCCAGACTCTGTCAGCTCATGGTGTCATGTTCAGTATCATCGTCTTCTCAGTCATGTCCGTTAAATACATCCCTGGGCGGTCGTGACACAGAGTGATGTTTTTGGCTGAAGGAGACGAGGAGGTCACCGGAGAACAGGCTAGTTAGCAGGTTGGACTAAAACTCCTCCACGCCCATCCTCCACTGATCTACGAGTCCTCCGTTTCCCATAATGAAGCTGAGTAATGATCTACATCATGCTGTTCCAGAGCTGTGGCATGTGTGGATGTGATACTGGCCTATCTCATGTATGCTGCTGAATTAAAGCCATCAACCCAGACCTTGTCTACATCCTCCTTTTGATTGATGCGTCCATTATGAAGTTCCTGGTGGCAGCAGAGATAGCCTCTAAAGACCAGACGGACTCAGACAGCCATCAGGATGTTCACAACAATAGAAGGGGTGAGAAAGTTGGCTGCTAATCTGCCTCCTTTAAATACACTGAGGTATTTGTGTCAGTTTTGAGGATGATGTAGTGGTTTATTGAAGCTCTGCCTCTCAGGACTGTCCCTTCCCTCAGCAGTAAAGTCAAAGCCGGCTTGTTGAATCTTTCAGTGCGAACACAGTTCAGGCATGTCCACCCTCACTCATGAGCAGACTTTCACATGCTGCAGGGCTCTTGTGATAAAATGGGAAAAAATGTCCTTTAAATAAAGGATGAACAGCGTTTTGTCTCCCGCGGTGGGCGTGTCTTGGCGTCTCTTGGCATCTCTTTATGGGGTCTGTAGTTGAATTTCTGCTCAGATTCAGATGCAGTTTGGTGGTAAAATCACCAGGAAGGCTCCCAGAACTACACCAGCAAGGTAAATGAAATTAATATGCATCTGTTTTAGATTGCAACTAAACATAAAAATAAAGAATGATTTTTCACTTGCTAAAAAGGAAAGGCAATATCACTGCATTCAGGACTTCAGCTGCTTCACTGGAGATGGGTTAGAGGCCATTTTGAACTCAGTTTCCTTTTCACCCAAATGAGCTTGGTGTTTCGCTGAGGGCTGTGATATTGTGGTTCATGGCAGGACTGGGATGGACAGCCATGGACAGACATATTTTTCAGTACTTCAGTTCTGTTGTGTTGTGCATTAAGCCTAGCTGACGTTTGATGAATTTGCTCCGTTCTCTCAAAAGTAGGGAAGATTGTTTTTCACATCTATATCAATCTGGTGTTGTCACAGCATGGGAAACGCTTTCTGAGTCCAACCAGATGAAGTTATTAAGGAGGGAAGGACATGACAAATTATTCCCTAAGATTCACTTGAAGTTTATCAGAATCGCTTCATTTTCCTCGTCCAGTGCAGGAATTTGTCTTGTCAGGTTGGTACGTAATGATACGAACACACAGGAACACATGAACTCAGGAACCGACAGTAACTATACATGTCATCTATATATAGACAGGCTTTCCAGTTTGATCCCCAACCTGCTACCAACCATCTGATCCAGGATCAGTCTGTTAGTTAATAATGTGTCCAGTTGACTGTCTGAACCAGGTTGTTGTGGTGTGTCTGTAGATCATCCAGTAACGTTCTCAGTAAAAGTGAACAGTGTGATCAGGTAGATTTGTCTCAAATGTAGGTTACTGTGACTCAGTAAACTGTCTTGTCTTTAGCCCTAGTCTCTACTCCAAAACACTCTGAGTTGGAGCTGGAGAAGAGTCAGCTAGTTAACCTGAACAAACTGGTAGCTAGCTAACTAGCCAGCAGGCTAGTTTAGTTACTGTTAACATGGGACTACTTGCCACTGCTAACGCTAGCTTCTACTAGCTACGTTAGCTAGTGTGCTAATCAGATGTGTTAACAACAAGACAGTGATGGTTAGCTGAACAGATGCTATGGTTAGCTAGCTAACAAGCTACATGATCTAAACGCTAAATCAATCAGATGTATCAGTGATGAAATCATCAGTTCAGTCAGAAATTGAAGATTCAATTCTGTTGAGATGGACAGAAACACAATCAGCTGATCACAGAGCTTAGGACCTCCAACATGGCCGGCCAAGGGGGCGTGGCTACACCTGAAAGCCCTTTGTAGAGAGTCACTGTGCATTCAGTCAGCGTAATCAGCTCAGTTCTGAATAATATTGGATATTGAGATCTGTATTGGTGTATTTGACTAGTTACCAGCCTGTCACGATGCTCTCTGAGGTGATTCAGGCTTCCCCTCTCAGAAACCTCCATATTGGCTCTCCCATCCCATCTCCCCCATCCCATCTCCCCCATATCTCTTTATGGGGGAGAATTCCCAGCACAGGAAGGTGTTCCTCAGCATTTTCCTCCCTTGGTTGACTCCAGATGTAATAATGGAGTCGCTCAGGATGAAGTGAACGGCATCAAGATCTTGGCCAGAAGGAGCCGAGGTGTCGAGCTGCTGATGGTTTGATCGATTCTGGTCCTGAAGTTGGTTTTGGAACAGAAATGTGTTGATGTTCTGCAGAATGACGTACTGTAGTGGCTGGTCAGCTACCAGCTCAGTTACCCAGCATTCATGTTACCTGTCTGTCTCTCTATCTCTCTGTCTGTCTGACTCTAGCTCTGGGAGTTGTCCTCAGGTGAGATGCTCCTGTCCATTCTCTTTGATGTTGGGATAATGTCCGTGACCCTTGACCCCTGTGAGTACTTCCTGTTCTGCGGTGGCAGTGATGGAAACATATTCCAGGTTTCCCTGTGCAGCCAGGTGAGTCTTAACATAGACTGAGTAATAATACTAATAACAATACTACTATTACTTCTACTACTGCTACTGCTACTATTACTAATACTAATATCATTAGTATTACTATTACTGCTACTGTTACTACTACATACATGCTGTAATATTCATGTAGTTTAAATAGTGTTTATTCACAGACGTTGCCACGTTGTAATTGTCGGTTGCGTCTTTCGAGCCGCTTGATTTTTTCTTTGCTGTGTCATATCATCATATCATCCGCTCCTGTGATGACCTGATATTCCCAGAAAGAGATCATTAAAGTTGATCTGATCTGATCTCCTTCATGGTCCCTGAACGTCTCATCCAAGCTGTGATAAGTGATAGAGAGGAGACTTGTCAGTGTGGCAGTAAACTGGTTAACAGATGCAGCGACCCCGTCTGACCCCAGGGACAGTGATGTCATCATGTGGACAGACAGGGACCTCCAGCCCTCTGCCGTAATGGGCTTGTCTGATGTCAAGAGCCATAACTTCCACTTTAATAGAAGTTACATTTTGTAATGGCCAATTTATTCTGAACTCGTAAGAAAGATGAGTAGCATGCAGGTCCTCATGCAGGTCCTCATGTCAGTTCTGGAAATGAGAACTGTGTTCAGTTCAGAGCATGAAGCAAAGCAACGGAAACCTACAGATAAAAACCAATCCATCATTAAAGGTATGGAAGCCCGGAACCGCCAAAATAAAAAATTAATTAATTAATAAATAAATGACTCAATAAATAAATACATATAAATTCAATAAAAATGCAAAAATAAATATATGTACACATAAATAAATAAATGTATAAATGAAATTAATGAATACATGGGTATTTATGCATTTATTTATTTCACTATTTATTTATTTCCTTAATCATTCATTCTTGTACTCATTTATTCCCCTATTTATTTATTTCCTTTAGCTTTATTTTATGTATTTATTCATGACCATATTTATTTATTTCTTGATTTCTTTTATTTCTGTATATATTTATTTCCAGATTTATTTATTTATTGATTTCTTCGTCCATATGATAATGAGGGGGTGTGGCTTTCACATTCAGCCACAGCAATCAAGCCCAGAGTGGGTGAAAAACTTGTCTGAAACTTGTTTCAGCCCAGAGCTGAAAAAGGTAAAGCTAAAGGTAGAAGAATCTGGCTGCCCGGTAAACACACCGTCTGAATCAACCTGCTCATTGCTAACAAGGAGGATTTAATTTCATACCAGATTGTGAACGTGTTGAGGCTGCCAGGGTTGGGGGTTCAATTCCCAGTGATGGCAGAGAGACTGGCCTGTATCAGTCAGTGTAGGTCAGCCAACAGCGTTCTGTCCTGTTAGCAGGGCTCTAATGGTTTTTGGAAACTGGAATATGGTCATATAGTTTTATAAACATCTTGTAAATGTGTTGCTGATCTTTTCCTCCAACCAGTGAAATGTTGAATGTTTCAGCTTGGCTGCTTGTTGATCCACTTCCCTTACCTAACAGGAAACAGAGACTCCTGGTCCTGGTACTGTGCTGTATGTCCTGGAGTAGTCTTGGAAAAGTCCTGGAGTTTGATCAGCTCAGTGGTCAGAGCCAGGCACTAAGTGGTGCTGAAGCTTGCAGCTCATGTTAAAACACATATGAAGACATGTTGATAAAGTTTACAAAGTGCTTTATGCTTTACAGGAAGGCATAAAAACAAGAATAGTACGATATAAAATGAGGAGATAAAAATGGGAAACTCATTCAAATGAAACAAAAATTTAAATTGAATTATTTCTCTTGAATGTGTTTCCTATGTTCAGTTAAACGTCCACTTCTTCTTCTGTATTTAATGGTGTGGTTGGTTCGTGAGTCATGGAGGACGTGGGCTGGTTGCTTTGCCTCAGGCAGCCCTTCAACCCTGACAGACAGACTCTTCCTCTTCCTCCTCCTCCTCTTCTTCTGTCCTCCGGCTGGTTCACATCAAACTCTTCTTCTTGACGTGGTTCATCCCCGTTCCACCTGGATCCACATCAACTCACCTTCCCTCTGCTGATGTCACATCCCATCAGTTCAGAACCGTGAAGCAAATCCAGTATTTCTACCAGTAATGAGTAGTGTGACTATTACTAATACTATTTAAATTACATTTGTATTACAGTCACCAATCAACATAATAAGCTGTTACTTTTGTTGTTTCCTCCTCTAAATATCAGATTGAAGTTAAAATTATATCCCACCCCAATCCCTCTTACTTTCTCTCACAAAGAACATCAGACATCAACACTGTTTGGTTTCCTGATCGATCACAGGAGAGGAAACTGATTGATAATAATAGAACTAGTAGAGTAACGAATCACTGGGAGTAATAAGTAAAGCAATATCGTTGCTTTTAACATGCCAGGTTCTGGTTCTTCAGGTTCTGGTTCTTCAGGTTCTTCAGGTTCTTCAGGTTCTGGTTCTTCAGGTTCTTCAGGTTCAGGTTCTGGTTCTTCAGTTTCTTCAGGCTCCAGACTTGTAGATGCTGAATTGTTTGGGTATTTTATCTTGGAGATCAATGAGATAATTAAAGTAATTAGGAGACGCCGGCTTGTATCGCCCTGGGCTTAAGTTAGAAGTACAATTGATTCTTTTGAAAGGGTAAAGTCAATTGTAGTTAGCTCATGTATTAAATACTGAGTGGATGGAGGATGCTGAAGTTGCTGTGCAGATGCTGGAGTGTTTCCTGTAGCTCATCGGCCTCATTATGCTAGCTCCTCTTTCACTCCAGACAGATTCCCTATAATCTCAAACTCATTCTTTCCTTTTGGGACAGAGAATGAATGAATCTTCTCTAGTGTTTCTTTTTTTCATGGAAGATTTGCATTTTGATGCGTCGTTGTGTGGTTCTTCCTGTTAGCCATCTAATCCTCCTAGCCCCCCCCACCTCTCATCTCCATGATGATACCGTCTCTCCTCCTTGATGCTTTTCCTCTGATGTACCCACAGGTATAGTAGCCTTCACATTACAAACCCCTCACATCCCCTTCCTGATGTATTCTGTGTGAACTGCATGCCTCGACCTTGCAGCGACCCCGCAACTCAACGCTGCTGCTCCCAACTGCAATCTTTTCTCGCCTGAGCAAAACAAATATGTCAAAATGTTGTTGCTGTTGCCGTCGTCATTCAGGAGGAATTAGCAGTCAGCCTGTGCGCCTTTCCCTGCTCACTTTACAGTAATTGTACTGTTTACCCCAATGAAGAACATCTTTCATTCCTCAGACAGCTTAAGTCTGAATGGTTCCTAAATCAGAGTTTAATAAAGGAGATTTCATACTGGGCACAACTTCCTATGTGACGAGTGTGTCAATGTATGCCGAGCATTAACTCCAGTGTGGAGGGGGGGGGGGGGGGGTACGAGGGCTGAATACCAGGCAGGTAGAGTCTGTGTTGTTCCCCCCACCACCACCATCCCTCACCCCAAATTGTTTTCCTGAAGCCGGGAGGAAGCCGGAGTTGTCATGTTGGAATACAAAGGGCCTCTGACAGACAGCGAGCAGTCTCAACCAGTTCCTTCCTGCAGTCTCTGAGATCTAATCCTCTTTGTGCCGTAGAAAAGACGTCCAGAAGCTAATATGGATTTAAACATTTGGTTTTGTTGCAGGTGTACAGACTGACAGCCTCGGTCTTCTCTCCCCGGCCAGCAGTGGATTAGCCTAATTACTCTTAACATTTAAATGCGTGTTTGAAGTCTCCTATTCAATCTGGTTTTTAGCTCGTCTGGTCATTTCTCATTGGCCGGACAGCAAGCGCTGGCCCTTTCAAAAGTAAACAGAGGGAATTAATAAGTAGGAATCTGGCCAGATCCCGTTCCCTTTTAAGTCCACTTGTCATGTTTAATTGAGTGCTGAGGGCAGCAGCAGAGAAGGGCTGTAATGATCCTTGTTGTTCATAGTAAAATCCAGCTATGTCCACTCCCCCCCCCCCCCCACCCCCCCCACCACCACCACCACCACCACCACCCCAGCTCTTAGCTGCACATCTGATGCAACCCAATCCTTAATTGATGCAATTAAGGAAATCGATTGAAGCATTTAGGAGGACGACAGGGCCAAAAACTCCTGCAACCTAAAGGACGGCGAACCTGAGCTGCAAGCTAAGCAGGGAGTCTTATCAGTACGCAGCTTGTTTCTTCAGCTGGCCGGTGTGTTAATTTCTGCTATTTAGAGATGAATTGTTTTAATCTGCAGAGTCTGAGTCGGGACAAGGCGTTCCAGTCGGACAACGACGGCAACCAGGTCTTCAAAGGACACAGGTAAGCCGAGGGAGGGGGGAGGCAGGGAGGGAGGAGGTTGGCTGTTCTTTATTCCTCCATTCACATAATGATGACTTGACTACCCATCACTTGCTAAACAGTTGATTTGATCATTTTTAGTTGTGTGTATTTAGTACTATATAGTACAGTAGTATACTATAGTTCTATAATGTAGAATTCCTTGTTGACATTTTATCCAGAGAACTCAGTCTGACTCTGTTAGACATTAATGAGGCTCAAATGAACCAAGTTACTCCTGCAGCATTAGCTGCTGTTAGCCTCCCGTCGGGTTGCTGCTGGTTGCTGCTGTTAGCCTCCCGTCGGGTTGCTGCTGTTAGCCTCCCGTCGGGTAGCTGCTGTTAGCCTCCCGTCGGGTAGCTGCTGTTAGCCTCCCGTCGGGTAGCTGCTGTTAGCCTCCCGTCGGGTAGCTGCTGTTAGCCTCCCGTCGGGTTGTTGCTGTTAGCCTCCCTCCCGTCGGGTTGTTGCTGTTAGCCTCCCTCCCGTTGGGTTGTTGCTGTTAGCCTCCCTCCCGTCGGGTAGCTGCTGTTAGCCTCCCGTCGGGTAGCTGCTGTTAACCTCCCGTCGGGTTGCTGCTGGTTTACATACATACATACATACATACATACATACAACCAATGGGTTACCTCCTCAGTATTCTGTGGACGTGAATAGAGGCAGAATTGTGGTTCTGTCATCGGCCGGTGAACATGGTTTCTCCTCTGTGGCACCAGGAGGGAGGGCAGGATGTGCTGGAGGTTCAGGTGCGGTTGCCTGGTACCCGGCGTGGTGGTTTTCATGTTAGGGTTCTACATAGTACCAGAATATGGTTCTTTATATTTGTACCATTGAACCCAGTTTGGTGCACTTTGGTAAAGAACCCTTTTAGAAAGGTTCTCTACAGCTCAAATGGTTATACGTAGAAGTAGAATAATGTGAATGCACTTGTGGTCGTATTTCCGTTAGCAGTGTTGGCTGAACCCTCCTCCTCCTCCTCCTCAGGAACCTGGTGACCTGCCTGTCGGTGTCGATGGACGGGACTCTCCTCCTATCAGGATCCCACGACGAGACGGCCCGCCTCTGGGATGTCCAGAGCAAGCAGACCATTCGCTGCATCACCCATAAAGGTAGGCTCCGCCCCTCAACTTTGAGGTCACTTCTTACCTCTGACCTCTCCATGTCAAACCAAACATGGTCTTCTCAATTAAAGGGGCGTATTAACCACTTCTCTTTGAGAAATGTGAAAATGCATTGAAAACAAGTGAAATCGGCAATGGAAATCTAACTTTAAGACTGAATCTTAGATATGAGATATTTTTGCAGTGTAAAGCGCCTCCTCACTTCACTTTGATGCTTCATTACTTTTATGCTCCTTGTGGTCTACTGACTGGATCCCGTCCCAGAATCCTGTTTTGTGTCTCCCTTCGCCTCAGAGCCCCTCCCCTTTGTTTTCTGGGGAGGAAGAGAGGAAGTGAGGGTCTGTACTGCTGCTAGAGGGCGTTGACTTACCCCTGGATGTTGAACACCAGCTCAGTGGTGGCAGGTTGACCTCACGGCCCAGAGGTCGCCCAGTGGGTGCACACAGTGGTGTTATGTTTAATACCACCATTTACTCTGGTCTTATTTATACCCCATTCTTTCTTTTCCATATTCTATTATTTGCTGTTGCAGCAACTAAATTTCCCCATGAAGATCATTAAAGGTCCATCTAACCTAATCTAGCCTAAACTAACCTGGTATCGTAGCCCAGGTTGGGTGGTTTGTCCAGAGTCCTCCTTTTTCCTGAGGTCTGTGTTGAACTGTGTGTAAACTGGCCGTAGTTGAAAGTAACTTCATGTTCTGCGGTTGTTTGGAAAGCTTCTTCCATTTGAATTGTGTGATTTAAATGTGTTTTCAGAGCCAGATGGAGCGACTGTGTTTGTGGTGTGCCGGTCGCCATTGTTGTTCATGGACCTTGGAGAGAGTTTGAAAGTGTTTGGTGATTGTAGCTTAACGTGAGAACATGTAGAAGGATTGGTCTTAATCACATCATCAGTCTGATTCTGGTTTGAACCGTCAAGATAAAGACAGACCGAGACTTAAAGAGAGATGCCATGTTCACGTCCGCGGAGCAGCAGATGCTCATGAAGTTGTGTGATGAATAAAAACATTGTAATGAAAAAAAACATCGACAGCAACAAACTCAAGTTCAGCAAGATATTTCAGATCAGTGGTGTACTGACTGTAAAGGATCAAACACTCCTTTTAAACACAACAGGCAATATTGGTCATTATCCTTCATAGTTACGATCTAAAAATCATATTAAATATGTTTGCTGAAGTAGATTGCAATGCTTTTACTGGGCACTGTTGATATAGTATTATGGCAGAAGTACTGTTGTATTTTAAGTTTATTGGGGTGGTTGGTGAGGCGCTGCCAGGATGCAATCGCCGGCATATAAAGGAAACACTGCGGTGTAAACGCCCTTCAGACTTCTTATATATGCTCTTTTAGTTTATAGGTTCAGTGTTAATCTGTTAATATTTCTCCTTGGTGTCTGTTTCATTCCTTTAATTTTATTTCTATGGCATTTAAGTTAAAATAAAACTAAAATTAACCGGGCAAATGGTGAAAGTGCTCAATTTCATGTACAATTTAGCGAAATGTCCCTTTAGAAAGAGTTATCCTGTTTAGTAATCTGACTACCGGTGACCAACAGCCTGTAATGGTCACAGCCGTGGACCACCCAGTCTACAGGAGGTGTGAACTCAGTGACGGTGGCGGTGTGGCTGTCCATCTGGTTGGATGCAGCAGAGGAAGTGAGGAATCTGTATTAACGTCGAGATGATGGCTTCAGTCACTTTGAGTAACTGCTCATTTTAGGTGATGGAGGTTCATACGAAACATCAGACTCCACATAATCGACTATCCAATGCACGTAGACTGCGTGATGAAACATGTTTCATTAAGAGGTTATCGTGCAGCTCAGTAGTGGTTTGATCTTTTTGATACTTCTTGCTGTAATGCTGCATTTTATATATCTTAAAACTTGAGGCTTCATAGATCTAGAATATAAGGTAATGTATGGTTCTCTTCCTTTGACACTTCTGACTGTGCTCACTCTTCTTCTGCGGTGCGATGAGCTGCCTAGTGTTCGGCCTAGGGCTGGATCTGTCTCCCTGGATTCTGTCCAAGCCACTTTGGTTCCTTATTTTTTGATCTCGGAGGACATCAACCTGTCTGCAGCCTGCAGCCTGTGTGCTGTATGACACATCGGCCCAGTCAGCTTGTAATTGAGTCGTCAGAGTTCCCAGCCACTCCCTGCGACCACAGTAAATCTCCACGGCTCTTGCTTCCAAGCCCCCCAGCGCTGCTCCAGCCAAGGCTGTTATTGGCGTCTCTCTTCAAAGGACTTTCCTAATCATGAAGGCAATTAAAAAAAACCTTTCTCGGCCTCGTCCCTCTGCTCATTTCTAGCCAGCTTCTCTAAGCTCCGCGGCCCAGCCAGCAACAAAGCCAAGAGAGGAGGCGGAAAATCAGAGTGGAGGGTTGAAAATGGGCAGCATGACAAAGAAAGCAGCCTGGGAAATGAGGTGTACATTAGGAGACCAAAAAGACGTGAAGAAGTTGTGATGGTTTCATGTTGGATTGTGACCGTCGAGGTGATGAGTACAGGGCACAATAATGTGGGTCAAATAGTATTATAATAATGATCACTAATAAATTAATTAACCTCTTAACTATTTACTGAGCACTGTAAACATCAGTTGCAACTTCATAATAAGAGCCCATGTAATACTTATTTTTGAGGATGATTATATTTTCTTTTAAACTGTGATGTCATCCATAAGGAACCATATGTCCACCCTGTGTTTCGGTAGTCCCTTCACTAGATCCCTTTCAGATCTAGTGAAGGGACTTAGTTTAAAACAAGTCTGACAGGAAACCAGTTCAGAATAATAAATACAATCTAAATGACATCTGAGGGACACTAATCCCAAATGTTGAACAAATGTTTGCTAGTGTGGCAACTTCCCCCGAACGAAGCAGAGGGGTTGAATACTGACGCAAACTGGATTTCTCTGTTATTTTAATTTGATCCTTCCACATAGATTACAACCATTTCGTTTTCATCTGATAGAATAGAATAGAGTCCTTCGATAGAACTCCAAAATAAATGTTTTGAAAAAACTTAGTAGCAAAATGTGCAAAAGGTCAAGGGGTTTGAATACTTCAATACTCAGTGTATTCACACTAGTTTCTGTACAATCAATCTGTGTGATTAACTAGAAGTACCTGTTGCAGTTGGTTTGGTTGACAAAGCCACTTGTTAACTAGTTGTCACTATGGAGCTAGCTAGCGTTAGCCAACGTGTGAACGCTTTCAGGTCGGAGAAATGGGAAAAGTTCCATTTTTCCGCTTTGTCAAGCATGACATGAATGCAGCAGCAACAAGTTCACGCCCATTCTCTGGGGCCAGTCAAAAGGCATTCTGGGAAATCACTATCTGAAGTAGAAGTAGAATGTATTGAATGTATTGAACATCACAGATGGATGTTATTAATGAATGATTACATAATGGACATTATATCATTTACTATTAGTTAATAAACAACGCAGGAAATTATCAAGTAGTTTTAAAATGATAATGAATGAATTTCTTGTACTGTTGTACCAGAGGGGTCGTCAGTTGTCAGTACTACTACATTCACATTTCATGCCTTTAGCTGATCTTATCCAGAGTGACCTACAGTAAGTGATCAGGTAGGGGTAGGCGCCTTGCTCAAGGACACTTCAACAGGATATATGGCTGTTGATGGATGCACTGGCTTTTATGAGGATCGAACCCGAGACCTTCTGGCTACGAGACGCTCTCTAACCGCTCGGCCACCCTGCCCCCCCCCCCCCCCACTACACACTACCAATAGATGTTCAAGTAGAAGTAAAAGTGACTTTTTTACAAAAGAGAATATTGTTATATATGATCTTTCAGAAAGGATGAGACAAAGAATTCAAACTAGATTCTTTTAAAGGTCTTCAATAAAGCAGACTGATTCTCTGCTGCTGACTCCACAGTTGGCTAATGTGATGCTTGTGGCGAGCCTATGTATTCTGTAATGGATGCAGTTTAAAATGCAAAGTCCAACACTTTAGTCAAAACATACAGAGTAAAATAACGGACTTCAATAATACTCAAAGTAGTAGAAGTACAACAGTTACAGTAATGAGAGTAATTGTACTGCTGGCAGGTTCTTCTCAGACAGACGGAAAGGTCAGGAGGGTTGAACCTCTGGAAGGGTAGGTGATGGTTAATCTACTTGTAGGAGATGATAAGCTCTTAGCTCCTTAACCCTGCTCATCAATGTTCATTCTGGGGGGGGGGGGGGGGGGGGCTCTGTGCTCTCTTTGGCCTTCATCTCAAAGGGAGTTTTGCTTTCTTCCAGTCTCATTCATAGTAAGAGAGCACTCCACCAGCTGACAGGAAGCAGCCCGTCCCACGCCCACCAGTGATCATGAGTGGCATTTTGTAATTAACCAAATCCAGCCTCTGTTGCAGCCGTCTGAAGGCGTTTAGACTTCAAACGACCTCTCTGTCTCCGGCCGCCCGGCGTCGATCCGTCTGCCAGCAGCGCTAATCCTTCCTGGAGCTGAGGACAGCGTGACTGGTCAGCTCGGCTGTGTGGCGTACGTCCACTATTCCCTCAGTTGGGCTAGATAGCACTGTGCTGACTCGCTAGTGGAGAGTTGATGCTTAAAGAACCTCATCCTCTCTGACGACGCTTCAAAGAGATTCAAAGCTTCGACTCAAATATTGGAAACAGTGCTGCATGGTTTTTAACCTTTATTTCTCCAGGAAACATCAAGAAAGCTCCAGCTTCACATTCATACTGGGAGCTGACCAGTACAACCACTCTTCTACTGGTTCCACTGGGAGCTGACCAGTACAACCACTCTTCTACTGGTTCCTCTGGGAGCTGACCAGTACAACCACTCTTCTACTGGTTCCACTGGGAGCTGACCAGTACAACCACAGTCTCTACTGGTTCCACTGGGAGCTGACCAATTCAACCAGTCTTCTACTGGTTCAGTCTGAGGATTCACCACCAACCGCTGGTTCCCAACCCGCCAGCCTCCTCTGCTGCTAGCTGCTGATGCTACCATGCTCTATTAAGCCGATCCATCTGGCAGCAGCAGCATCCAGCCTGGCGTCCTGGAGGCGTTAGAGGGAACACTCTTCACTCTGCAGCGAGCAGCACTGACATTATCTGAAGCACTTTCCATCTCAGGCCTTGTTAGTTGCCACTTAACGTGCTATGGAGACTGGCATCACAGAGGGCACCCAAAGGCGACATAGTGCATTGGAGAGGACAGGAGTCCTGGATCAGCCCTCCTCCACCCTGCCTGGCATCACAATGAGGACTCACTGATGGAGGAAGTTTTCTCAGTGCTGGATAGTTGACTGTTTATCGGTGCAGATACTTTAGAGGTCAGAGCCAGTTTGTGAGCAAAGGTTACCAGTTTGAATCCCAACAGTGGCTGGGAAAGTCAGGGCAGGTAATGTGACTGAGTGATGTTCTCCCAACTCAACCTTTCAGTGCCTTTGAGCAAGACCTCCACTGACCGATGGCGGAAGACTGTGGTTGTACTGGTCAGCTCCCAGTGGAACCAGTAGATGACCAATAGTAACAATCTATTCGTTGGTGTGTTTTATGATGCCTGAGTATCTGCAGTGTGTTGGCATGGCTCTAGCAACCCCCCCCCCCGACCACCCGTCCTCCGTGTCCGTCTGTCCAGCCTGCTGTGGTAGCCCTGTTGGCAGCCCACATTATTTATGGGTGTGTTGGAGGAACGCTGGACCATTAGTGTAATTCCAGCAGTGGGAGCCAAGCGGCCGGGATCGATATCTGTAATTGAGTGGGAGATAATTAGCCGGCCCTCATTACCACAGCAAGGAATAAATATCCTCCCCCTGGGTGCCACTGATACAAACCACCTCCTCCACAGCAGGGGGTCTTGGGTGTTGGATATCACTTGGTACACAACTTATTACTCCAGTATAGAATAGTGGAGGTCAGGGGTTCCCCAACGTTTTCATGTCCTGGACCCTTATAGGAAGAGTTGACTTACAGAACTGTCTGCACTGTACGTGGGGAGATAACTATTTTTAGAATAGTCATTCTTCTAAATGGGATCATTTCTTGTGAATTAAATTATATTGAAGTTAAACTATTCCTTGTCAAGGACCCCTGGAAGTCCCCGGACCCCACTTTGAGAACCACTGGCAGGAAAACCAACATCTCTTCTGTCTTAATTCCGACGTATACAAACCCAAACCCAGAACATGGTACATTTTCCTCATTTCGTCATTTCGTTCAGACCGTATTGTAAATCCCGTGCGGTTTAAGCGTTCTGCCCTGGATAGCACAGAAATTGCTGCTTTGCAGAAAGTTGCTTCAGGGTTTCTTGATTCAGTATAACAGCAATAGATGGAGAGAAAGGAGGAGCTGAAGCAGAACTATCTGACATTTTTTTGTGTACTGTTGAGGTTTATTGCCGTCCTCATTCGGCACTCTGTCTGTCTCTGAATTATTCATGGCATTCGTTGTTGGACTTGGATTATATTCGTCTGATAAATGAACAGCACCCTTTTGGCTTTCATTGACCCGTTGTCGTCTTAATGGAGGGGCGTGTCAGTTTGTCTCTTGTTTTTGTCTTTGTCCTTCTCATTTGGGCCGCTGTCAGTTTACATTTACATTTTAGTCATTTAGCTGACGCTCTTATCCGGAGTGATTTATAATGAGAGAGCAGGTGGTGGTTCAGCGTTTTGCTCAAGGACACTTGAATGTTGCCGGACATGTTGGCGATGCCGGGGATCGAACATATGACCTTAAAGGTTACGGGATGGTTTCTCTACCTATTAGGTCACCCTGCTGCCACCTCATTTTCTTCTGCCTCTTCCTCGTCTCTCTGTTGCTCTACTTGAAGTGTCGATGCATTATTCAGCTCCTCTGTTGGCAGACGAGCTGAAATTGGGATGTAAGAAGACAATTCTCCACGCATGGAAATGAGACTGAGAGTCTCACTCACTAAGGACTGGAGAAGCATTTGGTTCCTGTGTAGTCAGCGGCTTGAGCAAATCACCAACGCTGCCAGGGTTGGGGGTTTAATTCCCTGTGTAGCACAGTGGTTAGAGCAAGGCACTAACCCTGCGAGGGTTGGGGGTTCAATTCCCTGTGTAGCACAGTGGGTAGAGCAAGGCGCTACCACTGTGGTGTAGTCTTACAGGAACTAATTTCTGTTAGTGTTTAAATCAATCCTCCTTTCTGCTGAACATGTTGTCATCTAATGTTCTCACTGCTGCATCACAGATAAGGAAGGAAATTCACTTTAGTTGATTTGGTTTTTACTCCTGTTACACGTTGCTACTGGGTCTTATCTCTTCTCCCATAATGAGAGAAATGAATGGAGCAGGTGTTGACGCAGAAAGCTTCCCTCATCGTACAATTAACACCCAAACTGGATTTGCCAGGGGTTAGTCCACTTCCTGTTGCTACTGTCAGGACATCAGTGTCTTAGGATGGATGTGGTTACATGCTGACTGAACCCCCAGTCTGCTCCCTTACCTCTTACATCATCTGAATCAGACGCACCTTCTCCTCCAAGTTCAGTAAATGTACACGAAATCTTGGAGACATTGATGCAGAGACGCTAACATAGCAGTACAGTACATTGTGACACACATGGTGCACATCAGTCTATATTCAGCTGTCTATCACTGTGTGTATTCAGTGTGGTATATAGTGGGTTGCAGCTGTAGGTGAGAGCCCAGCAGAGCATTGGAGCAACATAGTATGAGATAGTGACACTGAGTCGGTGGAGGTGATGGATCAACTTCTTTGTGAACTGAGGTCTTGGTTCCTGAGTTCAGGTTCAGGCAAAATGGGAATGATGCAGCAGATGAAAGCATCCAGATACCTGGCAGACAGTTATTACATGATCCAAGCCTCTGACCTCATTAATAATGATCTGCAACGTTTATTTTTGCAACCATATGCAAATGAGGACCCTTCCTTTTAATTACTAGGCGTTTATCATTACGTTTGTCGATAACTGTGACGCAAATCCTACAGTCATTACTGGAAACATCTTCTCATGCATCCCTGGTTTGTAGTCATACAGCCTTTAGACCCTTGAGGTAATCTGATGGAAATGACTGGGCAATCCAGAGACAGGAAGTCTCTAAAACAAGTTGTCTGAGTGACAGCAGGAGTCCAGTTAGCTGTCAGGCCGAGGGCTCTGGGCTTTAGGACACGCCAGCTGGGTGTAGATATATAAATGTATGGACTCTGCAACAAAGCAAAACTTGCCTTTGATGGGGGATTTAGTATGCAAAGCGATTTAACGAGTGAAGGTTGCCTGCTCCCTGCCCACGTCTGAGAAGCAATAAATCAACACCCACATGTTCTCTCATTTGAACTCTGTTGGCGTGAAATGATTCTGGCAAAACCTCACCTTTCCACCTTTCAGTGTAGCTGCTGATTTAAAGATTGAAAGGAGAGCAGAGATGAATGTACCAGCTGAGGGCTGACTTCTCACCTCCCTGTCTTTCTGGGTCCACTCTGATAAACTGAAATGAAGGGTCGTTGTTTTTGGTGAAGGGAATGAAAGAATCTTTTTAAGAAGCTGTGTGATTAAACTTTAGTGGCTATGTAGATTATGCTTTAGTTTAACGTCATGTAAATTAAGCTTTCGTCAAATAAAGTAGAATAAACTAGTCAAAGGCTGTAGATTAAACTAGTCGAAGGCTGTAGATTAAACTAGTCGAAGGCTGTAGAATAAACTAGTCGAAGTCTGTAGATTAAACTAGTCGAAGTCTGTAGATTAAACTAGTCGAAGGCTGTAGAATAAACTAGTCGAAGGCTGTAGATTAAACTAGTCGAAGTCTGTAGAATAAACTAGTCGAAGGCTGTAGATTGAACTAGTCGAAGGCTGTAGATTAAACTAGTCGAAGGCTGTAGAATGAACTAGTCGAAAGCTGTAGATTAAGCTAGTCGAAGGCTGTAGAATAAACTAGTCGAAGGCTGTAGATTAAACTAGTCGAAAGCTGTAGATTAAACTAGTCGAAGGCTGTAGAATAAACTAGTCGAAGGCTGTAGATTAAACTAGTCGAAGTCTGTAGAATAAACTAGTCGAAGTCTGTAGAATAAACTAGTCGAAGGCTGTAGATTAAACTAGTCGAAAGCTGTAGATTAAACTAGTCGAAGGCTGTAGAATAAACTAGTCGAAGGCTGTAGATTAAACTAGTCGAAAGCTGTAGATTAAACTGGTTGTGTAGATTGAGGTTGTGTAGGTTTAGTTCAACAAGATTTCATTGGTTTTTGATGTGGTGTATTCCCAACAGGTTTCCAAAGCCATCATCCTCTTCCTTCTCTGTTGGTAGTTTTGATCCATGTGTTTTTCCTGCCTAATGGCCACGATACAACCAGCCATTTGTTAGAGGATTTACAGCATCTATTCACAGTCCTACAGGGTTTCAGAAATGGGGAAGGAGCTAAAGATCACAGTGCTACTGTCTGGCTTCATCCAACAGCCAGGATTTAATATATAGGATTTATGTATGTTTTACAATTTTAGACACTAAACACTCATGTAATAATAATATTAATGTGATATCCCCATAGGGACATTGTCTTTTCTGTTGCTCCCTTCCACTGGGAGGTCAGAGGTCAGGGTCTGGAGCTGGTAGGGATTCAATGTCTTGCTCAAGGACCCTTCAGCAAGGTGGGGTTTGAACCCAGGTCTCTAAACACTACGCCTCCTTGCTGGCCTGTGAATGAACGTCCTGGTGGTCAGCTCGGCTGCAGCTGATGTGAATCTGAATACACTGAAACAAAGCTTAGTGCTGTTCCGTCTGCTCTTATGGAAGGAAAGGATACTACTGCCGCTGTCCTCACTGATGACAACTTAAGAGGTTTTTGGAAGCCTAGCCCTGAACATTCAATTAAGAGGTCTTTATACATTGGTGTAGATGCTACAGCTAGCAGCAGAGTCCCAATTTAAAGCGCTGTAGCAAGTCTGCCGTTGGCTAATGATCCTCTTAGTCATAATGCCTTTTTAAAGAAAAGCTTTAAAGAAGAAGGTTAATTAAATGGAAATAACATTTAGTATCCCAGGGATAGAGATTTTACAAGCCAACCTCCTTCAGCACAATGGCTGTGCCAATGTCTGGCTCACTTTTGTTGCTGCTCGTGTGTTGAGAAAGAGGCGGCGATTGAGAAAGAGTTATTGTGGTAAGTTGGTGTAGGAGGCCGCCCACTTTCTAAACCCTCCTTGGGGAAACAGATTTACCATCAAATACAAGACCCCTCCGCTCATCTTCGTCACCTTTGTTTCCTCCTCATCTTCACCCTCAGCTATGACTCTGGTTATCGGTCCTGACAGAACTGGTGATGCCAGTACACTTAACAAAATGGGTTCAATGCAGCACCTGAAAATGGTCCTTTAGGCTTGTACACTTGTACCATAGCAGAGCCCTTTATGGTGCTGTAAAGAACCCTTTAAGAACATATGACATGCTCTAGAAGAGCAGCATTAAAGCTACACTAGACTAGACTTCATATGCGAGGTAACTGTTTGAAACTGTTTGAACTCCATTACCCAGAATCCCTATGTGGTGACATCAGTAAACCGCTCTGTGATGCTTCATACCAAAGGAAACCAAAGATCACCAGTTTTCTCTGTTTAGGAGACACTTTGAATTTCTCTCTTCAGTCTGGATCGGTCACTTCCTGTGTGGAGAAGATTTCCCACCCGTGACCGAACAGGATTTAATCTAGACCAATCGGATGAATCTACCGCTGGATGTGACCCTGATGGTTCAGAGGAGGAAAGGCAGAAGAACTAATCCACTGACTGACTGGATTACTGATCCACTACTGACTGACTAGATTACTGATCCACTACTGACTGACTGGATTACTGATCCACTACTCACTGACTGGATTACTGATCCACTACTGATTGACTGGATTACTGATCCACTGATTGACTGACTGGATTACTGATGCACTACTGACTGACTGGATTACTGACCCACTACTGACGGACTGGATTACTGATCCACTGATTGACTGACTGGATTGCTGATCCACTACTGACTGACTGGATTGCTGATCCACTACTGACTGACTGGATTACTGATCCACTACTCACTGATTGGATTACTGATCCACTGCTGACTGACTGGATTACTGATCCACTACTGATTGGCTGGATTATTGATCCACTGATTGACTGACTGGATTACTGATCCACTGATTGACTGACTGGATTACTGATCCACTACTGACTGACAGCAGCCTTTCTAAAGCCTCAGTCAGTGATCTTCACTCAACTCTTCCTTTCTGTCACTTTGACAAATGAAGCATCAGGAAACTTTCCATCATGAAGCCGTTTGATTCCATCATGTTAGGAATCAAAGCAAAAGCATTAATGAGTTTTACCTTCAGGATGTGATTTACAGATTCAAATACCTTTTTTATTTCCCTCATTTCAGTTGTTATTTGGAATTAATATATAAGGAATGGATTTGGGTTTTAACCATCACAGTGTTTTAAGTTGTCATACTGGTTGGAGAATGAAAGCTCTTAAAGATAAATCCTGGTGTAGTATTACCACGTAAATCTGCTTTTAAAGATGAAAATTAAAGGTGTCAGCCTGTGTGTTTACTTTCCTAGATTTCTTTATTCCATTAATCGTTTGCTTTCAGAGTGCATGTTTTCTCTCTGATGCTTAGAAACTGGGTTAACTGGTATGCTGGAGCTGATAACAAAGCAGTCCTTCAGTGATGCAGTGATTTTAATTTTCGTGTAATATCCTACAAATAGTACCAAAGATAGCCGGACAGAAAGTGTCCCAGTGAGGTCACTACTGGTGTTTTATCAAGACCCTACGGGCTCTATCTTCATGAATCAAGGCGCCGGTCTAGTCTATGGCGACCAACTGGCACAGTGGTCAAAGAACTCTGATGAAGAGGAATACATTATCAGTAGGTTTCATCTCATTTCATCCCCTTTCAAAGCAGAGCGCTGCACTCCTGCAATGGTGTATTGACAGTTTCAAGTCCCAACCGGTACCGCCATAAAAGCTTCACCCAAGAAGAAACTGATATTCTTGTCCAGAAGTCGACAAGGTTGCATTTATGTCCAAATAGACAAGTCAGGTCAAAGTTATTTATAGTAGAAAGCGTTTTCAACAACACAGGCTCGTCAGAAAGTGCAGAGGAAGTGCACTGGACTAAGATGTACGACTGTAGCTCTACTCTGAGCCAAGATGGCCTCCTGCCCATAGATCTGACAGCCGATCCGTCCGTCCTGTCACGACTCCCCTCCATCACTCTGTAGCCAGTCAGCTGTTGGTTGAAGAAACACCTTGATCCTGGTGGGTTTTATCGGCAGCGGCCAGCGGCACGAGGAAGCCGACAGGTGGGCTGTTGGGATGATTTGGAGGCTGTTTGTGTAAGACTGACAGTAATGGAACAATAAAGGATTGTCTGTCAGGTTCAAAAGTTGAAGAGTGCTGGAGCCTTGTGTGAGTGTTGGCCTCATAAAAGAATAAACTGAAGGGTAATGCAGCTTTTAGCGAGGAGTTATTTTTATCCCTGAGGTCAAAACAGAAGAGGAATCTGATTTGATTTATTTGATGCCTTTAAAAGCCCATGAAGCATAAACAAAATCACATCGCAATAACAAAAGACCTGCTTCCATTGTGGTCAGGATGTACTGTGATGCAGGTTAGGCAAAATATGTTTGACATCGGCAGTAAGTGAATTTTACGTTAAACAAATCAAGTAAATTGGTAATCATAAAACATAAATCCAGAACAGAACTGTCCACATGATACCGGTAAATTTAGAGCAGCTGTTTTAACCCTTATTTCAGACGTCTGAGTGAAGCTTCACTCTGCCTGTGAGTAGCAGGCTGGAAATTGGTTGCTGTCGTGGTGAAATCCTCTGACTTTGATCTGAGGTTGCCTTCAGGCCGGCGCAGAGCAATGCAGCACCATCCTCATCCTCATTCAGCTTTAATGTCTGAGGTCAACATGAAGGTCGCTGGTTCTTCATATGCAGCCACAGTAACATCTATTCAATCCACCAGGAGACCCTTCAGCAAAAACTCATCTAAAGAAACCAGGTTGGGTTTTGTTTGCAGGTGGAGGGTCCGTAGGGTCTGAAATGGGTGGAGAGCCAATGGGTGGAGGGTTCCAGAAATACATTTCCAATTAATTTTTCCCAAAGAGGATTTGATTATTAGCCATAGCATTTTAACAGTGTAGGGCTGTCAGACAAGAAGCGAGTCTGATTTCAGCTTCATTGATAAGAAATCGTGTTTTATTCCTGAGTTCCTTGTGAAATACGACACTACCCACAAGCTTTAGCGAATTAACACAAATAGGTGACGTTACTGTTACCATGGAAACGTCACCCTCTCCAAAGTAGACCAGAGCGACGTAACGCCAGTCGGCTAGCAGCCTGCATTTGTATCCCTAAAAGGTAATCACCATCATTATATTATAATATAATAATAAATAATAATAATAATATAATAGATAATAAATAATATTATTTATTATTTACTGTTGTAAACGAAGGAAAGGGAATCGATGATGTCACTCAGTCTCCTACCCTTTTCTTTTGTTTTTCAGATATTCTGAATGTGGTTACAAGCTTGTGATTTGTCTCGCAGCTGGTTGGTTCGGTTCAAAACACTCTTTATATCAGGATCTTCTGATTATATGGAGAAAATGAACAAGAAATTTACTTCAAGAAGTAAAAAGGGGGCAGGATGTTTCAGATCTATAATCTATCAGATGTATCCTGGATTAACCTGGTCCAGCTGCTCTGCTTCACACGGTTCAGTGGCTAACTAACTAACTAACTCTAAAAGCTCTTGCCTACATTCATATTTTACATTTTAAGCATTTAGCTGATGCTCTTATCCAGAGAGACTCCACTGAGGTCAACAGGATCAGCTTCAGTTCCTAGATACCCAACATTACATGCTACCATGCAACAGTAAGGAGGTCAAAGGTCAGAGGTCACGGCAGCCTGGCAACAGCTGGAATGAATATTTACGGGTAGAAGCCTTTCAGCAACATTTCACTAAATAGAAAGTAAATAAATAAGAATAAGACCAACAATACTGAAGACAAGTAGTCACACCTACCGAACATAATGAACATAATGAAAGAAAGATGGTCGAGCAGTAAAAGAAGGTCCAGAATTTTCATTGATTTAGGTTGAAGTGGATGTGGTGGCTAATCCCAGTGTGGGAGAACAAATATACAGAAATGTATAAATCTTTATTCTAGCACATGCAAATATGAATATAAAATATGAAGAAATATTAACCTGCAAATGTGAATTGCAGCAATGTGTTCTGTCTGGTTTATGTTGCCTAGAGCTTCATCATCTTCCTGGTTTAATCTCCATTCTTCCTCTCAGTATCAGCAGTGTGTAATCCCACCGTCTGCCCAAAGGTCAGAAACGGATGAATAAATCCTTCTGAGACCGGCATGACGCGACACGACACCAGACACGACCTGACCTGACCAGAAACCAGACACGACACCAGACACGACACCAGACAAGACCAGAAACCAGACACAACACCAGACCTGACCAGAAACCAGACACAACACCAGACAAGACACCAGACAAGACACCAGACACGACACCAGACCTGACCTGACCAGAAACCAGACACGACACCAGACCTGACCAGAAACCAGACACGACACCAGACAAGACACCAGACCTGACCTGACCAGAAACCAGACACAACACCAGACCTGACCAGAAACCAGACACAACACCAGACCAGACCTGACCAGAAACCAGACACAACACCAGACCAGACACGACACCAGACCAGACCTGACCAGAAACCAGACACGACACCAGACCAGAAACCAGACACAACATCAGACAAGACAAGACCAGAAACCAGACACGACACCAGACCAGACCAGACCAGAAACCAGACACCAGACCAGAAACCAGACACAACACCACACCACACCAGACCAGAAACCAGACACAACACCAGACACATCACCTGACACGACACAATACGACACCAGACCAGACCAGAAACCCGGCACGACACCAGACCAGACACGACACCAGACCAGACCTGACCAGAAACCAGACACGACACCAGACCAGAAACCAGACACAACATCAGACAAGACAAGACAAGACCAGAAACCAGACACGACACCAGACCAGACCAGACCAGAAACCAGACACCAGACCAGAAACCAGACACCACACCACACCACACCACACCACACCACACCAGACCAGAAACCAGACACAACACCAGACACATCACCTGACACGACACAATACGACACCAGACCAGACCAGAAACCCGGCACGACACCAGACCAGACACGACAAAACACCAGACCAGACACGACACCAGACACGACACAACCAGACACAACACCAGACCAGACCAGACACGACATGCGATGTCAGCCTGTACTAACTTCCTGTTTGTGGTTCAGGTCCGGTGACAAACGCCGTCATCATGGCGGCTCCTGCCAACATGTTCCTGCCAGACAGCCGCCCAGTCGTCACCCTCCCTCGCTTCAGCCGACACCTCCACACCTCAGAGGGGGACGGAGGCGAGTCGGGAGGGGTGTGTCTCCGCCTGGGACTCCACAGTCAGGTCAGTCAGCCAGCTCTGCCCAAGAGTCCATGAGCAAGGCACTGGACACCCACTGCCTGCTCCAAGGTGACCCTACACCTACACTGACCCCCTGTGGTGAAGCGGGTATATCGCCGGTTCCTAGCATCCACAGTTGTAGAACAACAGCCAGTAGTTTCACAGGTCATTCTAGTCACCTTGTCCCGCCTCCAGACTGTGGCTATTGGTGGAAAACTGGACTGGTACTTCCTGTATGTTGCAGCAGCTCCTATGATATGCAAGCACTTATGCAGATCCTGTTGTTTATACAAGATTAAATTATAAGGTGAGAAATAAATTGCTCTTGACAAGGAGTCACAAAGTAGATGTGGATGTCAAATGTGAAATAGGAACATTGTTAATTTTGTAACGAAACGGTATCGTATCAAGTTGTTATTGAAGCTGAAGCTAGTTATGCCTAAACCATAAAGTTAATAAACCTGGTTGGTTAAGTGGTAATAGGATAACTAGCAGGTGGACCTACGACACCAAAGACTGATTCAATATTAATATTTAGAGCATTAGATTACATTTTGATGAAGTGTAATTATAAAGTTTTAATTATAAAAACCAAAACCACCACACTGAAAGCTGATTGGTTCTCTTTTTGTTCAGATCATATCAAGACATTTTCCAAAGTGATATTGTATGTTAGGGGGAGAGAGAGAGAGAGAGAGAGAGAGAGAGAGAGAGAGAGAGAGAGAGAGAGAGAGAGAGAGAGAGAGAGAGAGAGAGAGAGAGAGAGAGAGAGAGAGAGAGAGAGAGAGAGAGAGAGAGAGAGAGAGAGAGAGAGAGAGAGAGAGAGAGAGAGAGAGAGAGAGAGAGAGAGAGAGAGAGAGAGCGCGAGCTCTGGCTCAGTGGCACCCTCTCCCAGGCCT
This sequence comes from Hoplostethus atlanticus, assembly GCA_034670405.1. Lineage (NCBI taxonomy): Eukaryota > Metazoa > Chordata > Actinopteri > Trachichthyiformes > Trachichthyidae > Hoplostethus > Hoplostethus atlanticus. The sequence goes on along the minus strand of JAXDDX010000148.1, from coordinate 34,159 downwards.
CAATGCTGCAGTGCACTCTGGGTAATGGATTTGGACACTGATGGGATTAGCTGGTCTGAGAACAGCTGTCTGCTCCCTGTGGGGATGATTAGGTTTGTTTAAACAAGGATGTCTGTACGGAGGCGTGTCACTGACGTGTAACAGTATGATGTCGGCAGTGACCCGGCGCTGACGTGTCGCCCAACAGGACGGTGACAGAGGTCAACTGAGGCATGCTCATCTGAGGGACCAAACATTCAAATACATGGGAGAAGATTAATGTTCTACTCGATGTACGACTAGGTGACTTGAATATCTAGACTCCTAGCAGCTGACTAGGTGACGTGTTGAATATCTAGACTCCTAGCAGCTGACTAGGTGACTTGTTGAATATCTAGACTCCTAGCAGCCGATAGGTGACTTGTTGAATATCTAGACTCCTAGCAGCTGATCAGGTGACTCTTTGAATATCTAGACTCCTAGCAGCTGACTAGGTGACTTGTTGAATATCTAGAATCCTAGCAACTGACTAGGTGACTTGTTGAATATCTAGAGTCCTAGCAGCTGACTAGGTGACTTGTTGAATATCTAGAATCCTAGCAGCTGACTAGGTGACTTGTTGAATATCTAGACTCCTAGCAGCTGATAGGTGACTTGTTGAATATCTAGAGTCCTAGCAGCTGGCTAGGTGACTGGTTGAATATCTAGAGTCCTAGCAGCTGACTAGGTGACCTGTTGAATATCTAGAATCCTAGCAGCTGACTAGGTGACTTGTTGAATATCTAGACTCCTAGCAGCTGATAGGTGACTTGTTGAATATCTAGACTCCTAGCAGCTGGCTAGGTGACTTGTTGAATATCTAGAGTCCTAGCAGCTGACTAGGTGACTTGTTGAATATCTAGAATCCTAGCAGCTGGCTAGGTGACTTGTTGGATATCTAGACTCCTAGCAGCTGATAGGTGACTTGTTGAATATCTAGACTCCTAGCAGCTGACTAGGTGACTTGTTGAATATCTAGACTACTAGCAGCTGATTGGTGGTGATGTCACTTCACGGACGGTAACATCTCAAGTTCAATACTGGGGAAATAAAGTGATCAACTACCTTCAGTCGATATCAGGTTTTAGACAGACAGCTTGTTCTGAGGTCAGACTGCCCTTGTCTGTCTGTCTGTCTGTCTCTGGTGTGACAGAGAACACAATTATTTCAAGGCTTGCTGTTTGTTGACAGCAACAACACAGAGCCATGTACAAAGACATGCACCAAATCAGAAGTCGTGGCTGAAACCATGACGCGTATTTAAAAACCTCAGGTAACACCATGGACGACCGGGATGTGATCCTGAAAGATCCCTACCAGGAATCATGAGCCGGCCCGGACAGCTCTATCGGTAGAGCGTGAGACTCTCATACCCCATTTATAGGGCTGGTTCGGAGCCGGTGCCTAATCTCGACAGCAAAAGAACCGGCTCTCGGCCAGGAAAACTGGTTCCAGAAAGGCACCAACACTTTGCTGGTCTAGAACCAAGAACCACTTATGTCAGGGGCTGGGGGTGGGATTATTGTGACCAACCAAGACCAACTAAGTTTTTGACCGGCATTTTTAAAAATCAGAGCTTTAGATAGATAGAAACTTTATTTATCCCGAGGGAAATTGCAGAAATGGACATAAAGTCGAAACAGCAGTGGTCCATGGAGGAGACACTGTGGTCCTCGACAGAAACTCAACATAAACTCGAGTTTCAAGAACAAAACCAGTCTTGGAACAAATCCAGCATGAGATGGCTTCTGCGGGTTCGACAGAAACGTCAAACAGATAAACAACAAACTGAAGGAATTAAAAAAAGGACTACAGGGACCAAAAGAAGGATCTCGGGCGAAGCGGCAATGGTCACCACGGAGAAATCCCCATTTCAACATACTCGACTCGGTCCTCAGCGACAGGCTGGTGTTATGCCGAGTTCTGCCGAGCTGAACATTGGGTTAACTACAAGCCATAATGTAAGCTATAACGTTAACGTTTTGTGAAGAGAATTCTTATTTTTATACTAGTACTAACCTTCACTGTTATTCATCAATGACGATATATAGTCAATATGAAACAAACTAATAAAGATCGATCATACAACATCACATCCATGGCGTTCTGTGGAAATATACAGGGTCACATGACATTTACACTTTCAACAATTCATAAGCCACGCTCTTTAATCTGTAGTGTTATTACATGTGTGCTGGGTGATAAATCGAAGTTGTGTACCGGTTCAGTGTTTGGTGCTGCCGATATGGAGGAACTCAGTAAACATTAAACTCTCTCATCAGGTGTAACCCTTGTTTTTATTGTTTATATAATTTTGTTTAATAATATAAGTTAGCTTGGATCCAAGTGCAGTATACCAATAAGAGTAGTATACAATAAAACACGGGGTTTAATCTCGAACAAGAGACATATACAGACGAGTACAGTGATGTAATGACGTGGCCAAACCGGTTCTTAGAAGCGTCTGCTAAATGACTGTTATGTAAGTTGAATCTGTGGTGTTTTATGGTGACCATCACTGAGGACACACACACACACACACACACACACACACACACACACACACACACACACCCAGAAGCCAGAGGAAAACAGATTATTGGAACAAAATATATTTATGTTAATAAGAGCCAGAAAACAATACTGTATAACCCAGCGGCATGCTCAATAACACACACACACACACACACACACACACACACACACACACACAGTGGTGGCAGTGTTACCTTATTATGTGTACTAACTATCTCCTCCGCCATATGGAGAAATATTATTGGTATTTATTTCAGTCTATTTTCTTGTTTGTGTCCAGACCAGGTCAGACTGACGGAGGAGATGCTATTAATACTGTAGAGGCTACCAACCATCTGACCCAGGATCAGTCTGTTAGTTAGTAATGTGTCAGTAGAACCAGTTGACTGTCTGAACCAGGTTGTTGTGGTGTGTCTGTAGATCATCCAGTAACGTTCTCAGTAAAAGTGAACAGTGTGATCAGGTAGATTTGTCTCCAAATGTAGGTTACTGTGACTCAGTAAACTGTCTTGTCTACATACCCAAATGCTAACTGTTTCCTATGTCCTGTCTGTTGTCCTGTCTGTTGTCAGGATGAAGAGGAAACCTACCTGCAGAAAGCCGACAAGCTCTACTCCCTGATGAACGCTGTGACGGACAAGGTGAGTGGGCGGGGCCTATCAGTTATTTATAGATTCATCGTATGTCTTCAGAACGTTTCACTCGCCACGCGGCGTGGATTTCACCACAGATCACCACAAACGGCCTCATGAAAACAAGAAGCAGCGGCCAGACCTCCATGTTTCTGGCTTGGACTGAAAACGTGCGCACGCCTGCATTGTTACTATGACAACCGACCAACGCTGTAATGACAGCAAATGATGATGCTGTCTAATCACATAAATCCAGTCTGGTCACTTGTGGACAGACGGCCTTAAAGGTTTGAAAAACAGTCTGGTGGTGATGTCCTGGAGGAAGTGTCCGGCTCCACGCCTCAACGCCGCTGGATGCCTCAACGCCGCTGGACGCCGAGCCCAGAGCTGTTTCACTGACAACCCTTTTTTCATTTTTAGTTTTTAATTGGCAGTAGTGGCAATAGTGTTCATTTGAGTTTTATCAATACAAACTGCACTGCATGAGCAAATGATCAGTGCTGCAGGAAGAAATGAGAACTCGGACGCTTTAATTCATATTTTATTTGCAGAAAGAAAATGGAAGCAAACGGTTCTGATACATTCTGTACCGTCCAATGTTCATGGTGATGACATATGGGCCCAATTAAAGATCCCTTTACTTATTAATGATCAGTTTATTAATGATTTATTTGAATTTGATCCCTAGTTGGGGATCAAAGGGATCAGCTGCCTTCATCTCCTCTATGGAGAACACAGAAGCGCTAGCTAACAGCTAATAGCATATTACAGTAGCGTTAGCTAACAGCTGATAGCATATTACAGTAGCGCTAGCTAACAGCTGATAGCATATTACAGTAGCGCTAGCTAACAGCTGATAGCATATTACAGTAGCGCTAGCGCTAACAGCTAATGGTATATTACAATAAGATAATTATTTAGTAATCTTAACAAAATAAAACAACATTCAATTGTTAAAACCTAAAGTCAACCTGGAATCATGAAAGATAATACAGTGAGTATTAGTAATAGTATTGTAATAGTATTATTATTATTATTATTATTATTATTATTAATAGTATTAGTATTGGTATTTTAATAGTATTATTAATAGTATTATGAATAGTAATGGAATTTTATAGTATTATTATAGTAGTAGTACTGGGAGCTGACCAGTACAACCACAGTCTCTACTGGTTCCACTTGGAGCTGACCAGTACAACCAGTCTTCTACTGGGGTTTAGTGCCTTGGGTCTCAGATCAGTCCATTTAAAAGGTTTCCTCATCTCGCCTTCGTCGGACCTTCATCATCCTCATGTTCCTCCTCAGCGTCTCTACTGAGGTTCACTTCTCTGTTCATCATTCTGCTTCTGCTGTTCTTTCACAACCTTCCATTCAATTATATTATATATAGAATTATTATATTTATATACTCTATATTTATTGATGTTATACATGTGTACAGATATTTCTACTATAGCACAGCAGCACCTTACATGATATATTAGATTATATATTATATATATATTATATATACATTAACAACCCGTCATGTATAGATTCCATGCTGGTATATATCATGTATAATGCATGGTACTATATAATAATGTATTTCTGTTATTATTGTTGAAGTCTGTGTTTCACTCTATGACTAGACTACCACACAACAAATAAACTATAATACTATAATACTCCTATAATACTGTATATATACTGTATACTCCTATAATACTATAAAAACAGGAGTTATAAAAATCAAAAACTCTTGAACGTGCTGTCTTCAATCAACTGTCCTTGTACCTCCACCAGAACAACCTCTTGGACCCCCACCAGTCCGGGTTCAAAGTGGGTCACTCGACCGAGACTGCCCTCCTGGCAGTGACGGAGTCGCTCCATGCCGCTAGAGCGAACTCTCTCTCCTCTGTCCTGATACTCCTGGACCTGTCTGAACCACCAGATCCTCCTCTCCACCCTTGAGGGGATGGGTGTCTCAGGCTCTGCACTCTCCATGTTTGCATCCTACCTGACGGGTCGCTCCTACCAGGTGATGCTGAGAGGGTCTGTGTCAGAACCACACAGGCTACTGGGGTTCCGCAAGGCTCGGTTCTGGGTCCTCTTCTTTTTTCCCCTCTACACAACATCTTTTGGTTCTGTTATCCACTCCCACGACTTCTCCTACCACTGCTATGCAGATGACACCCAGCTGATCCTGTCATTTCCCCCCTCTGACACACAAGTGGAGGCACGCATTGCTGCATGCCTGGCAGACATCTCGGAGTGGATGTCGATGCACCACCTGAAGCTCAACCTGGACAAGACTGAGCTGGTGTTCCTCCCGGGGAAGGGCTGTCCGCACCGAGACCTGGCCATCACCATTGATAATGCTGTGGTGACGTCAACTCGGACTGCGAGGAATCTGGGTGTGACCCTGGACGACCAACTGTCGTTCTCGGCAAACATCGCATCAGTGACGCGCTCCTGCAGATTCCTCCTCTACAACATCAGGAGGATTCGCCCCTTCCTCACTGACAAGGCAGCGCAGGTGCTCATCCAGGCTCTTGTCATCTCCCGCCTGGACTACTGCAACTCCCTCCTTGCTGGTGCCCCGGCGTCTGCCATCAGACCTCTGGAGCTTGTTCAGAAAGCTGCAGCTCGTCTGGTGTTCAACCGCCCCAAGTTCTCCCATACAACTACCCTTCTCCGTTCTCTACACTGGCTCCCTGTAGCAGCTCGCATCCAGTTCAAGACCCTGGTGCTAGCCTATAGGGCAGTGAAAGGAACAGCTCCTTCTTACCTCCAGGCTATGGTCAAGCCTTACACCCCCGCCCGACCACTTCGCTCTGCTGCCTCGAGGCGACTGGTTGCCCCGTCGCTCAGAGGTCCCTGCGGCCGATCTACACGGTCACGGCTCTTCTCTGTTCTGGCCCCGCAGTGGTGGAATGAACTCCCCACTGATGTCAGGACAGCAGAGTCGCTGCCCATCTTTCGCCGCAGGCTGAAAACCCACCTCTTCAGGAAACACTACCCTGACCCTTCCTCTTAGCCATGCCTATTTGTCGTCAATAATTTGTATGAGCTCTTGTTTATTGGCTCTTGTTTATTTGATACACTTATTTGTCTTAGCTCTTGTTTATTTGATTCTCTTATTTGTCTCATTTGTTTAAGATATAGTAGGTTGCTAACTTATTGCACTCTTACCTTAACACTAGTTATGCTCTTAGTTGCTTGTTTAGGAAGGAAATGCACTTACGATTTCTGGTGACTAGTAGTTTTCTTGCCTACCTATGTTGAATGCACTTATTGTAAGTCGCTTTTGATAAAAGCGTCTGCTAAATGCCTGTAATGTAATATAATACTCTATATATACTGTATACTCCTATAATACTGTCTCCTCCTCTCCTCCTCCTCCAGAGTGTGTTTGGTGAAGGAGAGAACACCAAGGTTCGTGTCTCTGAGTTGGAGGAGGAGGTTCGGACGCTGAAGAAGGTCAACAAGGATCTGTACGACTTCTCCAGCCAGCTGCTGACCAAGCCCACCTAGACACACACACACACACACACACACACACACACACACACACACACACACACACTCTCTCTCTCTGGACTGAACTTTGGTTGTTGGGTCTTTAAAACGTGTATTTATGTGGCTAGTGCATCATGGGTAATATGTGGCCAGATAAATAGAGTCCTTGGATTTTTCAGCCTCGTTTTCCAAAGCGAATCTGGTTTCTTCACCCGTTCCCTTTCCTTTACTATTTTTAGAACATGTGTTTGAGGTGCTGTCAGTTCCCAGCATGCAGTAGCTCGGTGGGGGGCAGGATCCTGGACCTGTCACTTCACTGACCTGCAACAAGCTACAAATCAATAACTTACTTATCATTAGTCCATTGATCTGGAGTCTCCAGCAGATGGAGCCAGGATCAGTTCAGAAGACTCTCCACATGTAACTGATGATCTATTAAAACTAATTGGTAATCCAGTAGAATGTAATCAGATTACTCTCTGTTACAATGGGTTACTTTGTGTTCCAGTGTCCAGACTGGATTTTTCAGCTTGGTGGCGTCCATATAAACAAGGTAAAATGAAACTCATGATCACATGCATCCTTTTGTGTAATCAGATTACATTACTCCTGTAATCTGTCCCTCCCCATTCCTGGAAGGATTACATTTTACAGTTCAGTCATTTCTGTGACTCTGATCCAGAGAGATTCTACAGTAGAATTGGCTTCAGGTCCCAGATCAGCAACAGTACGATCAACCAGTAGCTGGGAGGTCAGAGGTCAGAGTCACTGTGACCATAAAACAACCATGTGAGAGAAGTGCTGCTAAAGAGATTGAAGAGCTACAGCGAGTAGATCAAGTCCGTCGTCGTTCATGTTGGTTTCCTTCGTCCTGGTTCAGACCAGGTTCAGACCAGAGCTTCAGCTTTCAGTCCCCGTGGGGGTCAGGGGTCAGACGAGGTCACTGAAGGGGGACGAGTCTGAGTTTGGTCCATATTGCATCTTTATCCTGTAAGACGATTTTCTACTTTTTGAAAAATAAAAACAACAAAAGGTTTTCTGTTGTTATGGTATCTTTTAATATTTTTCTCTTTAACCTTTATTTAACCTGCAGTCAACCTGAGATTAAAAAACACTTCAAGAGAGGGTAGTCAAATGTCCAGTTTATTGACAGCACTGCTTTTGAAATGGAAAAGGACTCCGTCTGCACGAGGCCTGAAGGAGTCTTGAGTGACACTGAATCTATATTGTCCTCCAGAAGGAATAATTCATAGAAAAGGATAAGGAAGTCACAGGGCGCTACGCCGACCTCCATCTGCAGCAAGAAAATAAGCTTTTTATGACAGAAGAAGATATTATCCACACGACCTTCTGAAGGTCAGAGTAGCCAGCGCATTACGGCGGCAGGAGGATCAGAGAGCTACTCTCATCTCCATTCTACATAAACTACCTCAACCTTCAACCTCATCTCAGAGTCGGCCATGTTTTCAGTTACAAATCAAATCAAATCAAATCACATTTATTTGTATAGCCCTTAATCACCGTTACAGTCTCTAAGGGCTTCACAGTGCCCAACATGTGAAAATAATAAATGGTTAGTACACGACATCCCCCAGCCTTAGACCCTCAGAGAGGACAAGGAAAAACTCCCACAAACCCTCACTGGGAAAATTGGGAGAAACCTTGGGAGGGGCTACTCAGAGAGGGATCCCCCTACCAGGACGGTTGGGCGTGCAATAGATGCCGAGTTTGGGCAAGCAGCGTATACACAATATATGAAAGTTTATTTTGGTGGGACATCCAGATCTGATGGGGCGGCATCACAGCAACGGCAACTCAGTCAGCGTCATCATAGGACTAGGGGACCATGCAGGCGCCAACACTGCCCACATAGGAGAACGCAACGTCCGCTCAGTCAGCATCGTGCTAGGAGGCGGGACCAACCAGACGCCAACTCTGCCCAGATAGGAGAACGCAACGTCCGCTCAGTCAGCATCGTCCTAGGAGGCGGGACCAACCAGACGCCAACTCTGCCGGGCTGCGGCCTGGAACAGATAGGAGACTCACCCACACACACCCATACACACACTCTCACTCACACAGACAAACATGACCAGCGTCAGTGGACAGGAGCAGGTAGACCAGGAGAATAGGACATGTAGGCAGGATGCTAGTATCCATCGGCAGGACCCTGATCTAGGATGAGCTAACTGGTCTAGCCTTACTCTGAGAAGAGACTGAGCCACTCCCTCAAGGCTGGTCAAATGACAGAGAGAATAAATGGGTTTTTAGCCTTGACTTAAAGACTTGGATAGAGCCTGCCTCTCTGATTGAGGCAGGCAGACTGTTCCATAGATAGGGAGCCCGGTAAGAGAAGGCTCTGTTACCTGCAGTTTTCTTTTTGACTGCTGGGATAGACAGGTAGCCAGCGTCCTGAGATCTGAGGGCGCGTGGCGGTTTATAAGGTTTAATCAAATCGGATAAATAGGACGGTGCCATCCCATGTAATGATTTATATGTAAGTAAAAGCACCTTAAAGTCACACCTGGCCTGAATTGGTAGCCAGTGTAATGAGGACAGGATGGGAGTTATATGGTCGAATTTCCTAGTTTTGGTCAGGATTCTGGCAGCAGCATTCTGGACCAGTTGTAGTTTTTTTAGTGCGCCCAGTAGGTAAGCCCGAGAAAAGGACATTGCAATAATCGATTCTGGATGATACAAAGGCATGTACTAACATTTCTGCGTCTGCCTCTGTTAGCATAGGTCGAATTTTAGCAATATTGCGAAGATGATAAAACGCTGATTTAGTGATCTCCTTAATGTGCAACTCGAATGAGAGGGTAGGGTCGAATTTTACCCCAAGGTTTTTAACGTATGGGCTCTGGGAGATTACACAACTATCAAAGTTAAGAGTACTATTCTCAAATAAGTGTCTATGTCTAGCCGGTCCCACAATCAGCATCTCAGTTTTGCTGCCATTAAGGAGTAGGAAGTTTAGGGACATCCAATATTTGACCTCTGATAGGCAGGCCTCTAGTTTTTGGAATTGGGTGTCATCGGTTGGTTTGACTGGTATGTAAATTTGGGTGTCATCGGCGTAGCAATGGAAGTTAATGCCAAATTTGCGAATGATGCCACCAAGTGGTAGCATATAGATAGAGAATAGCAGTGGTCCTAGGACAGAGCCTTGTGGGACACCAAAGTCCATATTGCAACACTCTGAGGTCATGTTGTTGTAAAAGACGTGGTGTGATCTATCAAGTAGGTAAGACCTAAACCAAGAAAGGGCTGATCCCCGGATACCAATATAATGTTCAAGACGGTTCAAGAGTATCGCATGATCAATTGTGTCGAAGGCTGCACTCAGGTCAAGTAGCAATAGTGCTGAGGTTGAATTGGAGTCAATAGCTAACAAAAGATCATTTACCACTCTCGTAAGTGCAGTTTCGGTCGAGTGAAGGGATCTAAAGCCAGATTGAAAGGGATCAAGCAGGTTATTTTTTGTCAAAAAATCTGTAAGTTGACTGGCTACTGTTCGTTCAAGTAATTTGGAGAGGAACGGCAGATTTGAGATTGGTCTATAGTTCTGAAGTACTTCGGGGTCAAGGTTCGGTTTTTTCAGTAGTGGCTTGATCACGGCCGTTTTAAAGGCGGAGGGCACCGTGCCAGTGGAGAGCGACTGATTGATCATATAGAGAATGGAGGGTCCTAGGATAGGGAATACTTCTTTAAGCAGTTTAGCAGGTAGAGGGTCAAGCATGCAGGTCGTGGGTTTTGAAGACAGAGTTAGCTTGGTGAGAGAGTCTAAGGAAACTAAATCAAACTGTGAGAAAAGACATTCAGCCCGGGGAACACCAAGTGGACTTTTCAGGGGTGAGACGGCACCGCCAGTAGAGAGTGTACTGGTGATCTCATCTCTAATCAGCGTGATTTTCTGACTAAAAAAGGACATGAAATCATTCGGAGAAAACAGAAAGCTATCAGAGGGGGAGGGATTCCGTGTTAGCTTAGCAACAGTGTCGAATAGAAACTTTGGGTTGTTTTTATTTGCACTGATTAACCTAGAGAAGTGTGCAGTTTTGGCTGACGAGAGTGCACATTTATAATTTAGCAAGCTATCATTCCAGGCAAGCCGGAAGACTTCGAGTTTGGTCAATCGCCATTTACGTTCTAGTTTTCTACAGGCTTGTTTAAGTGCACGAGTGTCGTGGGTAAACCACGGTGCAAACTTCCTAGCGTGGTGTTTTCTAGTGACTAACGGGGCGATTGAGTCAAGCGCGTTGGTAAGGCTAGCGTTTAGTTCGTTGGCAAAATTGTCGAGTGAGCCAACATGACCAGAGAGTGATGCGAGAAAGCTGGGCAGTTTTTCAGATAGTAACGAGGCCGTAGTGGCATTAATACGACGACTAATATAAGTATCTTCACATTTTTGGCGTGGGAAGATCAATTTGATTTCAAATTTAATGAGATAGTGATCAGATAAGGCGGGCACATAAGAGGAGACCACTAAAGCAGAAACAGGAATGCCACGGGTCAGAACCAGGTCAAGGGTGTTGCCGCCATGGTGGGTTGGTTCATTAACAAATTGAGTGAGGCCGCAAGTATCAATAAGATCTAGGAAGGCCTTACTGAGAGGATCGGTGGAATTATTCAGGTGAATGTTAAAATCACCGATAATGAGAATATTATCAGCTCGGGTCACTAAGTCCGAAATGAAATTGGAGAACTCTTCTAAGAAGAGCGAATAGGGCCCAGGTGGGCGGTAAAGTACTGCTAAGTAGAATGATGGGAGATTCGTAGCTGTAGGGCGCAGAATCAGGACTTCGAAGGATGTAAATTTGTTGTTAGTGTTGGGAGTAAGACTAAGGATAGGGTTAAATATCAGGGCAACACCCCCTCCTTTTTTCATCTCCCGGGCAACCTGAGAACTAAGAAAGTTTGGGGGAGAAGCTTCAATTAGAGGCAAAAACTCATTTGGCTTTAGCCAGGTTTCACAGAGACCCATCATGTCTAGACTATGTTCAGTAATCAAATCATTGATCAGTAACGCTTTTGTTGACAATGATCTTATATTGATGTAGCCCACCGTGAGGCGTTCACTACTGCTAGAGTTTTTATCAATGTTAATGGCAGTATGCGTGGGTCGAATTTCAATTAAGTTGCTGTAATTTACTGTGGGTCGGTAGGAAATTTGACGGGCGCGGTGGGAGAAAGATACAGTCTTAATTGGAAGGACTGTACTGTAATTTTCAAATCGAGAGGTGCCGCTGCCAGAGGATAAAGTAGAAGCAGACTGGTAAAACTCGGTAGATATGGGGGAAAAATGGCGAGCGGGGGGCACAGTCTCAGTCTGTTCTGCTGTAAGCTCTAACCTGGCAGACTCCACACCCTTTCTATGCCTAGCAGGTTCTCTAATCGCCTGCATCCCGGCGAGCTCTACGGACAGATGTCAGCTTTCCCTTAAACATCTATCTATGTTGCTAGATAATAAAGCAGCGCCTACCCCATTAGGGTGGAGGCCGTCAGCTTTCAGCAAGCCGGGTTTGCCCCAGAAGGAGGGCCAGTTATCTAAGAAGACTAATCCCTTTTTACAGGAAATGAACAGTGAGGAGAAATAACAATAATATCATTACATACAAACAAGTTAAACTTAAGACTTTTCTCTGCCTTTTCAATTCCAGACCAAACAGAAATCAGCCTGACGAAGCAACAACAGTGCAACCTGGGAGATTTTTCACTGGAAAATGAATGCAACCAAATACAATTTTCGAAGCCGCATTTCAGAATCAACGTTTAACTAAATCTAAGACATTGTAAAGCCTTGAATTTAGATAATACAATTTAAAAATTTCAAGACTTTAATGGACCTGCAGACAGGACAACTGAACTGTCTCGTTATGGCACAGCTCGTTAAGGCACAGCTCGTTAAGGCACAGAGCTCGTTAAGGTCCACTCAGCAACATTCTGAAGCATAATAGATCCCCATTAGACATAAAAACAATGCTAATATCGATGAAGGTGATTGTAGGTGTAACAGGCCGATGCTGAATTCACTGCTGATTCAGAACAGGCCGTGCTGGGCGTCCATGCTGTGAATGTTTAATGTGTCATCATCAGACCGGCAGAATTGGCATTGTAGTTCGATGTGGCGTTCAAGACACACATGGTGACGAAGCGACGCGTTCAGGATACCGCTGGTCTAAGTTTTATCTGTAGTCCTATACAAGGCTTCGGTACATCTGGAGGTAAAATGATGTACGTGCTTGATTACAGGACACTCCCATTGGAATCAATGTGAGCGATGAGGCTGATTGAACCAGCTGGGTGAACCAGCGATAATCCAGTAAAAATAGGAATCTAGTAAAGTAGAAATCTGCTGATTCGGCTGAATGAGACTGCTGTAACTGTCTGTCTGCCAGCAGGCGGAGGATCCTACAGGACACGTCAGTTTTCCTGCTGTTGATGCTGCCCATTGATTCACTGAACAAAATCAATTTCTCCATAACCTTCTTCAAAGACACACTTTCCAGCTTCTGTAGAGCAGTTTCGCTTCTTTTTGCTGAATCATTCAAAGAAAAAAGAGATTTAGTCTGTCTGAGAATGTAGCTGTACGAGCCAGGAGAGAAAATCCAATTGAATTGAAGCTGATCGGTTTCTGTCACACATGAGAATATTTCAGAGCAGCTACAAGACCAGGAACCTCCTGTTGTTGTCCTGCTTCTGTCCTTCCAATATCCTTCAAATACCCATCAGATATCCTTCAGATATCAGCCGTCCGGCTGCTGAGATATAAAGAAAAGATTACATACAAATGAATCAATTATTAATGTGTGGATAATATAGACAAAGAATTAAGAATCTAAGAATTGTTAGAGAGAGTTCAGGGTTCCATATAGAACCATCATGACTTATAGAACCATAAGGGTTCTGCTGTGCTACAAGCCTGAAGAACCTTTTTCTGGTTCTGTATTAAGAGTGTAGACGGAGAGCAACACAGACTCATTCTGTCTCATCGTTCTCCCATCTGACTGCTGGAGGATTATGATTGATTTCTTTTGACATTCAGTCCCGTCCAATCAGCTCCCTCTGTGGGGGCGGAGACGGAGGAGCAGCATCAAACAGCCATTTGTTGTAAAAATTGGTGTCAAATGGTTCTTCTGAACCCTGCAGAGGTGAGAGGTGGGTGGGGAGACCTGAACTGCCACCTTCGCCGGCTTAAGGCGCCTCGCCACGGCAGCACAGAAACAAATTGATTGTGGAAAGCGAAGGCAGTTCCACCTCTGCATGGCGTCATGCAATCAGATCTGTAAATTATGACCTTGGATCGTACAGTAACGTACATAACCAAGTCTGGATGGAATGCCTTCAGTAGAAAGTATTTATTGGTTTATTGCTGCAGTTATTCATATTACACACTCTGCTAACAAAGCTCTCATTCTAGCCAGAGGAGTCAAACAGGAAACAAGGAGGAATGTGTCGCCAGATTGAGTGTGTCCTTCCTGTTTCTTCAACCTCCTCTAGTCTCTCACATTCCTAACGAAGACCTGCGCTAACGAGGTGGAACTCATGAGCTTTAATCTGAGCCGAGGATCCCCAATGAGATGCCACTGAAGGAAAAACAGGGCCATGAAATTGAAGACATCCAAAAGCGAGGTGCCATGAGGACGAGGGTCAGGGTATAGATAGGCCGAGGACTGAGGGGGACCCACGGCAGATCGAGTGAACCCATCGGGGACGAGGCTGCCACGAGGACAATAGGTCTAAGAGCGTACGCAAGCGCTTACTGCGGGGACACAGAAATCTTCCCGTGCAGCTAGTACGCTGGCTGAGACGGGCGGCCGGGACCCCGCGGGGTCACCCCCCTGGGAGTCTGACAGGTCTGCATAAAGCCTCGTGGACGTTCAAATGCTTGGATGACTGAAGACTGGAGACTTGATAGTAGGAACCTGTAGTGAACCAGGAGGAATCATAGTCTGGGATCCCCTAGGGGTCAGGTCTTGCCTACATCTGCGATCTTCGAAGTTTCTATCAGAATTAAGACTTGGTTGCTATTTAAATCCTCGGTTCTCTAATCGATAGAGCGGTCTGGTACTAAATCCTGGTTCTCTAGAGCGGATGACATTTAGTTGGTTTTTTACAGACTGAGAGCACGAGATGGAGTGGAATGTCACATTTTCTTTTAAACGAGACAAAAAGATCCTCAACGAACTTCAGTTTGAATGCACTATTGTAAGCATCAGCTAGTGGAAGGAGATACAAAGTGCCGACACACCACACACACACTTAGCACAGATCCATCGACCGTGCACATACACATCGAGCACGATTGAGCCTGCATCTTATGCTTTGATATGCGTTAGGTAGCTTGTTGGCAAATCAGAATATTTCTTTACATGACCTTTAGGATCTGAGTATAAGATACTCAATACACAGTCGCACATTCGGCGTAGTTTGGCGAACTGTGCTACTTAAGGTAGAACAACTGTATATGACCGCGCAGTGTTTCAAGCCAAATAAAATCCTCAGTTCAGACAAGCAGATGCTGTTTTCCAATCGTAGCTTCTTAAAACCTATGCAGATGCGTAAAAACGCACTAGAGGTGTTTCCACAAAGAGCTTACCATCTAATCCTAGTACGTTATATATTCACCTTAGTCTTGCTCATTTGCAGGTTTATGCTATAATCTAATCGTATTCGGGACTTCAACGAAGATGCAGGCAATCAATACACTGATAGTGCGTAAAGCTTGCCGAGTGACTAATAAGAGCAAGTTTAGAATACTATAAGCGTTAATGGAGGTATAGGATAAACTAGATTTAATATATTATTAATATCATCTAACTATTTAACGAGACAAGACTTAGCAACAAAAACACAGATATAAATATATTAGTTTTTTCATTGGGTAACATGGCCTGAATTCGCGATAGACGATAATCCACTCAAAGTTTCTGGCTCAGTGGCCGGTGAACGAATTGTGGCTGCTGTTCCCCCTTTAGTACGCGACTATTTTACGCACATGATGAGATCGATCAGGATAGCACTTCATGAAGACGTCGAGAGACTCGCTCGGGGTGGCTAGCTAAATAAATCTGTTATCAACTGCATTCAGACGCATCAACAATTAGTACTGGATTGTTACTTCAATGAGCGCTCGACTTTGTGATCAGCCGAATTCACGGTACACAATTCTTAGGACAGTTCACAGGAAATGTACACTAACAGGGTGTTGAAGGTGACTCTCTCTAAATCTCCGTGACCCGGCAGCAGGTAGATACTGAGACAGAGAGAAGAGAGACATGAAGACATACGCATAAAAGGTGAGAGTTTGTGACTGTCTACTATGCCTATCTCCCGCCGAGCCACGAACAGAGAGAGCGGAGAGTCATGGAAGAACAGACAAGTTGTATTGCTGACTTTATGTAGTCTTCGATAACCCTCATCGACCTTCCTGAGTTTTAACCTGAGGCGCTAGTAAGTCGTTCCTGCTACGAGAGCAGCCAGGATGTCTCGGGGCGCACCGAGGGTCGCGATGGTGTGATCCTCCTGCCACCTCCATAGTCTTCACTCAATCTACATGGTACCACCTACACCTCCATGGAACCCCCAGCATGCTACCAATGGATCCAACGGTCCTACCTCAATCTCGACGCGAGGATCCAACCTACACCCTCCATTGGTCCTCTCAGACCAGCCGTTGGATTACAGAAGGTCCTGACGGCTCTTGATTGTCTAACACGGTCCTCCGGTGCCTAAACCAACTCCATGTCATCCATGCTCACCATAGCAACTAGGGGCACGACATGGTCCTCCACAAGATCTACATGCGTCTTTCGACCTTAATCACACATCCATTTCGCTCCTCGCCACAACGCTTGTAGTCGTTCCATGGATTTGCTTTATACTGGAATTCCGAGTGCAATACTCCAGTGAGGTCCACTACGCAAACCACAGCCATGGTTCCTCCTAGACCGACCGCGAAAAATTTAAACGCCAATTGGATCCTCATCAATCTACATTGGTCCACATCTTACACCTACCATATGGCTCATGGGGTGCGCTAGCCACCGCGCCCTCATGGTCCTCACATCACTTCCATGTGGTCCTGCCTGCGCACCCCCCCGCCATCCCCCCCCCCCCCCTCCAAACCACTCCCCCTAATAGTTTATCTTTAGCTTCATTATGATAAATTTAATTACAGACAGACGGGAAACACATGAAGAACAAGTGTTGACACACAGTGCCTCTTTCCTCATTTAGTCTTATACTCTCTCCGCTCCTTATCTTCTCCTTTCTTCCTCTTTCTCGTCCTCCTTTCTCCCTCCTTCTCCCGTTTCATGTCGTTTCAGATTTCTTACCCCCCCACCATTCTTCCTCCTTCTCCTCCCTTTGACTAATTTCTCTGCCTTTCCTCTACCATGGTACTTCTCCTTCCTCCTACCTTTCAACCTTCTTGTCGCCTCCCTCCTCTGGTGCTTGGAGTTTCTCCATGTGACTATAGTCAGTTGGTATTGAAGGGTCTACCTCCTGCATGCATCCCTTCAGGAAACATCGTGTAATGTTCCTGTCAACAGGAAGTCCTAGAGGTCAGTGAATGGAGGATATTGACTTGTAAGAGAGGTCGCGCCTTACACACAGCCTATCAGGAGGGTTCTTCTCATAGCGTGATTGTCCCAGGGACCGTATTCGAGGAGTGAGAAAAGAGCAGCTTTAACCTAGCATTACCTGAGATTACCTCAGGCAATGGCAGTACTATAGCCTTCTTGGTGTGGCAAGGGGGTGCTTGTGCGATGCGTCGTTTAGCGTCTTGAGGCAGGCGCAGCGCGGGCGAGCAAGCTATGAGCGCGCAGGAGATTCGTGTGTGTGAGCTGATATTACCGCATGCCCTGCTTTTCCTGGATTCCCACAGCTTCTAAAAGAGCGGGGGGGGGGGGGGGGGGTCTGAGCGATGTGTAGCTCATGCGTGCCCTGCAGCCTAATTCTTACTCATTAGGGAAGCAATCTTGCCACAACAGCACAGGCAGTGGCCACAAGATGAGAATGTTTATCATCTTATCAATCAAGGCCAAAATCCAGATGAGTGCTTAATTTTGTACTGAGGCAAAACTAAGCTACTGTAGCATTCGTTTCGTCTATCTAAGGTATTCGATGGAGAAAAGTAACATCTCTATTGCCGTGCAGTATAGGATCACTTTGTTTGATGCTCAGCGTAATTGGATCAGTTATTGAACCTCGAACATATGAAGATGCCAGGAGGACTCGATGCACCAACATGCTGAAAGATCAAATGTGTTTATCAATTCAGTCCTCTATTGTTGCTATTGATTAGCCAGAGAGGTGGAGAGGCTCTTCTGTGGCAAACTGGAGTCTCACCAAAGGTCAGTAATGTTGCTGTAATGTTTTCACTACTTGTCCCAAAGGTGCATTTACAAAGTAACGCAATGTGCTGAATTAGAATGTTCCAATGTGTCCGCCCTCAAACTGCTTTCTTAGAAATTGCGGCCAGACTATGCTTGGACGCTGTAGGGCATTTGAAGGACCTTTTTCGAGATGACGGGAGCTTTAGGCAAGTGGAGAAAGTGATTTTGTTCTAGCCAGGGGGAATGTGGATAGTCCTTATGTCGGCACTTGTACTACAAGACCCTCAGCTCGTACATTCCCTTAGATCATGCAATGTTGCCCTGCTCCTAGCGGTGGTGCCCATGGCGCTCTTTTGCTTCCGATCCTCTCTCCGCTCGCAACAGGCACGAGTTGTCTCATCGCTCTATAGAACATTTGCATGCATCATTATCTGGAAGGCGCTGAGAGGAGAGGCCCCAGGAGCACGAATCGATAAGAGAAGCTCAGTGACATTTGAGCTAGAGCACAGACTATCACGTGGGCTCTTAGCGAAGCTTCGCATCTACTGAGCTGAAAGCTGAAAGCGAGATTTGAAGTTATGTGATGCTTGGTTCAGAGTAGATCATAATCTCGACAGCTGAGTGAAAGAGTCATTTTAACAACATATCTTTAATGTGAAAACGAGAGGGTCTTTAAACAGTGCTGAAAGAGGAGAGAAGGTCGTTTAAACTGACCACGAAAGGAGAGAGAGGGTCCGAGTAGTAAAGCAACGTACACTGACAAAGGGAGAGAGGTCTTTAACACTTGCTGAAAAGAGAGAGGTCTAACGCAGTCCTACTAACAGAAAGGATGAAAGGTCTATTAGGAACACCACTGAAAGAGAGGGGGCCACGGAAGATCGGTGTTAAGGGAAGACGAGGTGGCGGGTAGTAGATAGTCGTCTAGCAGCACGGACCACCTTGGAGAAAGAGAGGAAGAGATCTTTTTAAATAGCAGCGACGCTGAAAAGATAGAGTGTATCTTTAAATACCACTTGTAAAGGAGAGAGGTCTTATAAACCACCACTGAAAGAGAGAGTGCTTTAAAAACGCCACACATTAACATAGAAGGCTCTTTACAAACAGCAGGGTGGGGAGTGTGGCGGGTCCCGGAGGGAGCGAGAGTGCGAAAGTGAGCTCTGGGGGCACTGAAAAGTCATGCGGGGCTGGGCGAGAGGAGGTCTCTAATCGGGGGGGGGGGGGGGGGGGGGGGGGGGGGGGGGGGGGGGGGACTGAACCACTGAAAAAGAAGACGATGATCTTTTACAGAGCGACACACTGCTTGAAGCAGTGAGAGAGAGGTCTTTAAACATCACCAGCGTTGAAATTAGAGATAGGTCCTATTAAGAAACTAATCACCGAGCTGGAAAGAGCAGCAGGGTCTTTTCAAACGCTGTGCTGGAAGAGAGAGAGGAGGATCCTTTACAACAGCCACTGAAAGACTGTGCGAAAGAGTCTTTAAGCACCTGGCTAAGAAACGAGAGAGGTCTTTAAACAGACACTGAAAGGATGACAGGAGGGTCTTTAAAGATGCGCACTTGAAGAGAGAGGGTCTTTAAACACCCACTGAAAAGAAGTCGAGGTCTTTAAAGCAACGCACTGGGTATACTGTCAGAAGGAGAGAGAGAGTCATGTAAACACCAACTGGAAAGGAGAGAGGTCGTTTAATCACGACAGCACCACTGAAAGGAAGAGAGGTCTTTACAACTAGGAGTCCCCGCTCTAAACGAGAGATGTCTTTGTAAAAACACCGCACTGAAAGAGAGAGGTCTTTAAACACCGACTGAATCGAGAGAGGACTTTAAACACATCCGCGTGTGAAAGAGAGAGGTCTTTAAAGCACCACAATGAAAAGGAGAGAAGGCGTCTTTAAAAAACACCACTGAGAAGAGATGAGGTCTAGTTAAAAAACCGCTCAAAAACGATGAGGCTGTTAAACACCACTGAAAAGAGGAGAAGGTTTTAACCCACTGAAAGAGGGAGATGTCTTTAAACACTGGTGAAAGAGAGAGAGGTCTTTAAACACTGTTGAAAGAGAAGTGTCCTTTAAACACCATCGTGAAAAGAGAGGTCTTTAAATCACGAGGTGCTGAAAAGAGAGAGGTCCTTTGAAACACCACAGAAAGAGAGAGAGTGTCTTTACAAAACAACCGGCTGGAAGCAAGAGAGGGTCCTTTAAACACCACTGAAAGAGAGAGGAGTCTTTAAACGACCACTGAAAGAGGACAGGTCTTGTAAAACAACCGTTGAAAGAGAGGAGGTCCTATTAAACGACTACTGTTACTGAAAGCAGACTAGGTTCCTTGTTAAAACACCACTGAGAAAGCGAGAGAGGTCTTTTAACATCCGATGAAAAGCAGGAGAGGTCTGTTAAAACACCATATGAACAGAGACAGAGGGTCCTTTACAAAAAACTACCACTCGAACAAGCGAGAGAGGTTCGGATTCTAAAACACCTTTGCAGAAAATAGAGGAGGCTCTTAATAACACCGACTGAACAAAAAGAGAGAGGTCTTTAAACACTGAGCAGTAAAGAGATAGGTCTTAAACACTGCTGAATAGTGCGAGAGAGGTACACGTAGCGACACTGTCGAAAGAAGATAGGTACTTTAAACACCAACTGAGAAAAGAGGAGGTCTTTAAACACTGTTGTAAAGAGTGACAGGTCTTTCAGCGACAGTCCACTGAGAAAGAGACAGTGAGGCTATTACGAACACTACTGAAAAAGAGAGGTAGGGCTTTAAACACGCACTGAAAGAGGTAGAGGTCTTTAACGCGCGCTGCGAGAAAAGAACAGAGGCGGGTCTTTAAAACGACGTAGCCGAGAGTTGGCTAGGCTAGTCTGTACCGAATGCCGGCGCCCTGCAGCTAGCTGACTGAAGAGACGAGGGATGCTTTAACAACCACAGAAAAGCACCGCAGAAGATAGAAGACTAGGGCTCTACTTAGTAAACAGCCGCTGCGAGATGGCAGATGGGTCTGGATATAAACACGTCGGTCGAAATAAAGGTCTTAGTGACAACAGCCACGTGTAAAAGAGAGATGTATCTTAAAACAACGAGTTAGAAGTAGAGAACAAGGTCTTTAAACACCACTGAAAAGAGAGAGGTCTTTAAAACACTATCTGAAGAGAGAGGTCGTATTAAAACACCACTGAAGAAGAGAGGTCATGTAACAACACTGCTGAAAAGTATAGAGAGTCTTTAAATCACCGAACTGGCAAGAGAGGTCTTAAACACACGCTGAAGAGTAGGAGAGGGTCTTTAAAACAGCATCCGCTGAAAGGAGAGACAAGGTCTGTACGACACTTGTCGATCGAGAAGTGAGAGGTCTTTCAAACACCACTGAAAGAGAGTGGTCCTTTTTAAACAGCTGATTGAAAAGAACACAGTCTTTAACAAGCCACTGAAAAGAGAGAGGTTCTTTAAAACACTTACCTGAAAGACCGCAGAGTAGAGAGGTTCTTTACACGAACACCTACTGCGCGAGAGAGGTCTTTAAACACTGGCTGAAAAGAGAGACGGAGGTCTTGTCTCAAACACGCGACTGGAAGAGAGTGGTTCTTTTAAACACGCCAGAAAGAGAGGTGTCTTTAAAACAGCCGCAGACAAGAGAGAGGTCTTAAACACCCACGTTGGAAAAGGAAGTAGGAGGTCTTTAAAACAACGCTTGCTGAAAGAGAGAGGTCTGTAAGGCACCACTGTATCGAGCGCAAGAGAGGGGGGTTCTTGTTTTTTTTTTTTATATATTCTTTTTTGATTTTCTTTTTGTTTTTTTTTTGTATTTTTGTTGTTTTTTTTTTTATTTGAGTTTTAAAAAGTTATTCTTATTTTTGATTTTTTTCTTTCTATTTATTTTTCTCTTTTTCTTTTAAATCATTAAACACCACTGAAAAGAGAGGTCTTTAAACACTGTTGAAAGAGAGACTGTCTTAAAAAACACCACTGTAAAGAAGAGGATGGTCATTTAAACACTAGACTGAGAAGAGATAGTCTTTAAAAGCGACTGCATGAAAAGAGAGGAGGAGGTCTTGTAAACAACTTGCAGCAAAAGAGAGAGGTCTTTAAAAGCACCACCGAAAGAGAGTGAGGTCGGATTTAAACACTACTTAAAGAGAGGAGTCTAGTATAACCAGGCTGCTGGAACGAGAGACGGGTCTTTAAACCCACTGAAAAGAGAGTAGGTCGTTTTAGAACGACTACTAAAGAGAAGGTCTTTTAAACACTGTTGAAAGAGAGAGGTCTTTAAACACCACTGAAAAGAGAGAGGTCTTTAAACACCGCTGAAAAGAGAGAGGTCTTTAAACACCACTGAAAGAGAGAGGTCTTTAAACACCACTGAAAGAGAGAGGTCTTTAAACACTGCTGAAAAGAGAGAGGTCTTTAAACACCACTGAAAGAGAGGTCTTTAAACACCGCTGAAATAGAGAGGTCTTTAAACACCGCTGAAAAGAGAGAGGTCTTTAAACACCTGCTGAAAGAGAGAGGTCTTTAAACACTGCTGAAAGAGAGAGGTCTTTAAACACTGCTGAAAGAGAGAGGTCTTTAAACACCACTGAAAAGAGAGAGGTCTTTAAACACCACTGAAAGAGAGAGGTCTTTAAACACCACTGAAAGAGAGAGGTCTTTAAACACCACTGAAAGAGAGAGGTCTTTAAACACCTGCTGAAAGAGAGAGGTCTTTAAACACCACTGAAAAGAGAGAGGTCTTTAAACACTACTGAAAGAGAGAGGTCTTTAAACACTGCTGAAAGAGAGAGGTCTTTAAACACCACTGAAAAGAGAGAGGTCTTTAAACACCGCTGAAAAGAGAGAGGTCTTTAAACACCACTGAAAGAGAGAGGTCTTTAAACACCACTGAAAGAGAGAGGTCTTTAAACACTGCTGAAAGAGAGAGGTCTTTAAACACCACTGAAAGAGAGAGGTCTTTAAACACCTACTGAAAGAGAGAGGTCTTTAAACACTGCTGAAAGAGAGAGGTCTTTAAACACCACTGAAAAGAGAGAGGTCTTTAAACACCACTGAAAGAGAGAGGTCTTTAAACACCACTGAAAGAGAGAGGTCTTTAAACACCTGCTGAAAGAGAGAGGTCTTTAAACACCACTGAAAGAGAGAGGTCTTTAAACACCACTGAAAAGAGAGAGGTCTTTAAACACTGCTGAAAGAGAGAGGTCTTTAAACACCACTGAAAGAAGAGAGGTCTTTAAACAAACGCGCGCCTGAATAGAGAGAGTGGTCTCTAAACACTGCTGAAAGAGAGAGGTCTGTAAACACTGAGCGGAAATGAAAGAGTGATCTTTAAACACCACGAGAAGAAAGAAGGTTCGTTCACACACAAACACTGTTGAAAGAGAAGGTCTTTAAACAATCACGTGAAAAGAGATGAGTCTTTAAACCCCTACTAATAGAGACGAGGGTCACTTCAACACACCACTGAAAATAGAGGTCATTTAAACAGTCTTCGTGAAAAGAGAGAGGTCTATTAAACACCACTGAGAGAAGTTACTTTAAAACCACGGCGACCGCTGAAAAAGAGAGGTGCTACACTAAAACACCGTGCTGAAGAAGATAAAGAGAGGTAACTATAAAACACACGCTGAAGAAGTAGAGGTCTTTAAACACACTGCTGAAAGGAGAGAAGGAGTCTGTTAAACACTGTCGAAAGAAAGAGGTCTTTAAAACACCACTAGAAAAGAGAGGTCCCTTTAAACACTACTGAAAGAGAGAGGTCTTTAAACACTGCTGAAAGAGAGAGGTCCTTTAAACACCACTGAAAAGAGAGAGGTCTTTAAACACCACTGAAAAGAGAGAGGTCTTTAAACACTGCTGAAAGAGAGAGGTCTTTAAACACCACTGAAAGAGAGAGGTCTTTAAACACCGCTGAAATAGAGAGGTCTTTAAACACTGCTGAAAGAGAGAGGTCTTTAAACACCGCTGAAATAGAGAGGGTCTTTAAACACTGCTGAAAGAGAGAGGTCTTTAAACACCAGCTGAAAAGAGAGAGGTCTTTAAACACTGCTGAAAGAGAGAGGGTCTTTAAACACCACTGAAAGAGAGAGGTCTTTAAACACCGCTGAAATAGAGAGGTCTTTAAACACCGCTTGAAACAGAAAGAGAGAGGTCTTTAAACACCGCTGAAAAGAGAGAGGTCTTTAAACACCGCTGAAAAGAGAGAGGTCTTTAAACACCGCTGAAAGCGAGAGGTCTTTAAACACCGCTGAAAAGAGAGGTCTTTAAACACTGCTGAAAAGAGAGAGGTCTTTAACCCTCTTAAAAACATAGTTTTATAAGTCCATTTATATGTCTGTTGTATCTGTTAAGCCACTACTTAAAACCTATTTTTATAAAAGGCATTCTCTTAACTTATTTTATTGATTATTTTACCGGGCCGGTGCCAGGATGAAGTGACTGAAGGGGCTGTTAAAATGTATTTTTCATAAAATAAAACTCATTGATTTAACCATGCAAAAGCCTCAGAAAGGCTAAATAACAACAACATGAGGCTACTGTTCAAAATCAAAGAATACATTTATTAATCAGACTCACATAAATTCTGCAGAGAATTTATGAACGATAACGATTCTGTCAAAATCAGCAGTTTGCGGCTTGCATCTCTCTCTCTCTCTCTCTCTTTCTTTCTCTGTCCCTCTCTCTCTCCCTCTACAATGGGGGGAAATGGAATTAGGGCCATGAAAGTTGTATTTACCACCACGAAAAGCAAGCAGGCTGAGAAACCGAACTAAGTGACGTGTCTGTCTGTCTATCGATCTCCTCCGCTCCGTTTCAGTGGGCTACTATGGACGCCCTAACATACACCTATGAATAAATACATAAAGATTAAACAGAGGGGGCAAAAATACAACTTGTCATTTTGTTCATCATCAGTTTGTCTACCATTTTTATTTTGTCTTCTAAAGCACTTTGTAACTTTGTTTTGGAAAGTGCTATATAACTAAAGTTTATTATTATTATTAAGGTGTGCCGGATTATTAGGGCTTGTGCCCCAAACAGTACACATTTACGGCGCTCAACCTCAGTGATGAGGACCTCGATCTCGCACTCCGCAAATTTCGGCTTTCTTGCAGCTGGCGTCTCTCCGTCTTTCCCTCATTGATAGTCCAACAAAGGATACTTAACAACGTCGGCATATTCATGACCTATTTAGCATTGACCATTTATGGATGATTGTGGGACGACACTGGGAGGAGTAGTGGGAGGACACTGGGAGGAGTACACGAGCGCACAATTCACCGCAGGTGGGTATTTATAAAGAGAAGACTGCGTACTGGTGTGCGCCGCACGGTTTTATAGATCTGAATATTTTCTTGCGTTAGTAGATTCTGAGGTTTGTGCGTACGCAATGTTTTAGGATGGACTCTACGCAAAGTTTTATAAATGAGGCCCCTGGTCATTAGTTTGTCAATTTGAGATACTTCATAGATGCACAGGACCCAAACACACACAAAAAAATAGAAATTCACATTTTTTTATTAGAAAAATCACAAACCTGCTCATCCAATTGATTTCTCTATTTTGAAATACTACTGAAACACTTTTGACACAAAGTAAAACAATAAAAATAAAAAATTAACACAACTATATACACACCACCAAACAGAGAGGTCTTTAAACAAAGTTGTGAAGAGAAAGAGATCCTGTTGGCATCCTTTGCCTCAATGCTGTTTAGTTGAAGCATTAAATTGACGGAAACCTGAATCCAGACAACTGAGATGACTCTCTGAATTACAGTGTGATTTTTAACATTTGATGTGTTTTAAAAGGATTTAGCATTTCAAATACAATTCAAGTTTCTCTGTTCAGCCCATAGAAAGCTGTGTTTCAGCTGTGTGATTTCCCATCGGTCTGCTGTTTCAGGAGCATCACACTGAGGAGTTCCTCTTACAGTGAACTCTCAGATTCAGTGGTAGTCCCCTTGAATGGCAGTAATGATCAAATCAAATCAAATCACATTTATTTGTATAGCCCTTAATCACCGTTACAGTCTCTAAGGGCTTCACAGTGCCCAACATGTGAAAATAATAAATGGTTAGTACACGACATTCCCCAGCCTTAGACCCTCACAGAGGACAAGGAAAAACTCCCACAAACCCTCACTGGGAAAATTGGGAGAAACCTTGGGAGGGGCTACTCAGAGAGGGATCCCCCTACCAGGACGGTTGGGCGTGCAATAGATGCCGAGTTTGGGCAAGCAGCGTATACACAATATATGAAAGTTTATTTTGGTGGGACATCCAGATCTGATGGGGCGGCATCACAGCAACGGCAACTCAGTCAGCGTCATCATAGGACTAGGGGACCATGCAGGCGCCAACACTGCCCAGATAGGAGAACGCAACGTCCGCTCAGTCAGCATCGTGCAATAATCGATTCTGGATGATACAAAGGCATGTACTAAAATTTCTGCGTCTGCCTCTGTTAGCATAGGTCGAATTTTGGCAATATTGCGAAGATGATAAAACGCTGTTTTAGTGATCTCCTTAATGTGCAACTCGAATGAGAGGGTAGGGTCGAATTTTACCCCAAGGTTTTTAACGTATGGGCTCTGGGAGATTACACAACTATCAAAGTTAAGAGTACTATTCTCAAATAAGTGTCTATGTCTAGCCGGTCCCACAATCAGCATCTCAGTTTTGCTGCCATTAAGAAGTAGGAAGTTTAGGGACATCCAATATTTGACCTCTGATAGGCAGGCCTCTAGTTTTTGGAATTGGGTGTCATCGGTTGGTTTGACTGGTATGTAAATTTGGGTGTCATCGGCGTAGCAATGGAAGTTAATGCCAAATTTGCGAATGATGCCACCAAGTGGTAGCATATAGATAGAGAATAGCAGTGGTCCTAGGACAGAGCCTTGTGGGACACCAAAGTCCATATTGCAACACTCTGAGGTCATGTTGTTGTAAAAGACGTGGTGTGATCTATCAAGTAGGTAAGACCTAAACCAAGAAAGGGCTGATCCCCGGATACCAATATAATGTTCAAGACGGTTCAAGAGTATCGCATGATCAATTGTGTCGAAGGCTGCACTCAGGTCAAGTAGCAATAGTGCTGAGGTTGAATTGGAGTCAATAGCTAACAAAAGATCATTTACCACTCTCGTGAGTGCAGTTTCGGTCGAGTGAAGGGATCTAAAGCCAGATTGGAAGGGATCAAGCAGGTTATTTTTTGACAAAAAATCTGTAAGTTGACTGGCTACTGTTCGTTCAAGTAATTTGGAGAGGAACGGCAGATTTGAGATTGGTCTATAGTTCTGAAGTACTTCGGGGTCAAGGTTCGGTTTTTTAAGTAGTGGCTTGATCACGGCCGTTTTAAAGGTGGAGGGCACCGTGCCAGTGGAGAGCGACTGATTGATCATATAGAGAATGGAGGGTCCTAGGATAGGGAATACTTTAAGCAGTTTAGCAGGTAGAGGGTCAAGCATGCAGGTCGTGGGTTTTGAAGACAGAGTTAGCTTGGTGAGAGAGTCTAAGGAAACTAAATCAAAATGTGAGAAAAGACATTCAGCCCGGGGAACACCAAGTGGACTTTTCAGGTGTGAGATGGCACCACCAGTGGAGAGTGTACTGGTGATCTCATCTCTAATCAGCGTGATTTTCTGACTAAAAAAGGACATGAAATCATTCGGAGAAAACAGAAAGCTATCAGAGGGGGAGGGATTCCGTGTTAGCTTAGCAACAGTGTCGAATAGAAACTTTGGGTTGTTTTTATTTGCACTGATTAACCTAGAGAAGTGTGCAGTTTTGGCTGACGAGAGTGCACATTTATAATTTAGCAAGCTATCATTCCAGGCAAGCTGGAAGACTTCGAGTTTGGTCAATCGCCATTTACGTTCTAGTTTTCTACAGGCTTGTTTAAGTGCACGAGTGTCGTGGGTAAACCACGGTGCAAACTTCCTAGCGTGGTGTTTTCTAGTGACTAACGGGGCGATTGAGTCAAGCGCGTCGGTAAGGCTAGCGTTTAGTTCGTTGGCAAAATTGTCGAGTGAGCCAACATGACCAGAGAGTGGTGCGAGAAAACTGGGCAGTTTTTCAGATAGTAACGAGGCCGTAGTGGCATTAATACGACGGCTAATATAAGTATCTTCACATTTTTGGCGTGGGAAGATCAATTTGATTTCAAATTTAATGAGATAGTGATCAGATAGGGCGGGCACATAAGAGGAGACCACTAAAGCAGAAACAGGAATGCCACGGGTCAGAACCAGGTCAAGGGTGTTGCCGCCATGGTGGGTTGGTTCATTAACAAATTGAGTGAGGCCGCAAGTATCAATAAGATCTAGGAAGGCCTTACTGAGAGGATCGGTGTAATTATTCAGGTGAATGTTAAAATCACCGATAATGAGAATATTATCAGCTATGATCTTGTTATTTACTTCCTGCTGTTTATGTTTGTTCACACAGCAGATGAAGAGGATGTCATGCTGTTATCATTTTCTGAACAAGTCTGCGAAGGGAAGCAGATTAGTATTTATGTAGCATGATATCTAAGGGATGTAGACTGGTATATAACTAAAGTATTAGCTGCTTGGCTCTGCCTGGTGCTGTCCAGGTTAGGGTTACACATTATTCTGAAAACTAGAAGTGACAAATCATTTCTTTAGGTTTGACAGGTGATGGTTGTTCGAGACGTATCTGTATATTGTAACTTTGTACCTCCAGTTTTGCCTTTTATCACTTTAAATGACAGCTATCACCGCCTCCCACGGCCAGGAGACCTTCCTCCACCACGGGACAGGAACGTTCACCAGTCTTCCTCAAATCCTGGAAAGATTTTCATGTATGTAAATAACTCATTTTGAACTTCATCATCTTTTATGATTTTGTCCACTTTTCATCTTGATTTATTTCTTATCTTTTTTAATCTTATTTTATTTCTTTTATTTTTCTTCTAATCTAGTCTGTCTGTCATCAGAATATCTCAGAAACATCCTACAGACAGACCTCGGGCCAGGAACCATCAATAACGGTTTAACAGCTTAACTATCCATCACATCCACATAGCTGTAGCCACCTAGCTAGCTAGCTCACTGGAGTAAAGCAGTTTCAAGATTACATTTGGATAAAATGAAAAGAAGAAATTACAAAATAGTTCTCCATAAAGAAAAACCCAGTGAAACGCCTGGTCAGCGCGTACTGTTACCGCTAGAAAAAAAATGGTGGTGGTGGAATGAACTCCCCACTGATGTCAGGACAGCAGAGTCGCTGCCCATCTTTCGCCGCAGGCTGAAAACCTCTTCAAGAAACACTACCCTGACCCTTCCTCTTCCAGAAACACTACCCTGACCCTTCCTCTTCAGGAAACACTACCCTGACCCTTCCTCTTCAAGAAACACTACCCTGACCCTTCCTCTTCAGGAAACACTACCCTGACCCTTCCTCTTCAAGAAACACTACCCTGACCCTTCCTCTTCTAGAAACACTACCCTGACCATTCCTCTTCAGGAAACACTACCCTGACCCTTCCTCTTCAAGAAACACTACCCTGACCCTTCCTCTTCTAGAAACACTACCCTGACCCTTCCTCTTCAAGAAACACTACCCTGACCCTTCCTCTTCCAGAAACACTACCCTGACCCTTCCTCTTCTAGAAACACAACCCTGACCCTTCCTCTTCAAGAAACACTACCCTGACCCTTCCTGTTCTAGAAACACTACCCTGACCCTTCCTCTTCCAGAAACACTACCCTGACCCTTCCTCTTAGCACTTGTCTATTTGTCATCAATTATTTGTATGAGCTCTTGTTTATTAGCTCTTGCTCATTTGATTTTCTTATTTGTCTCATTTGTTTAAGAGGTAGCTAACTTATTGCACTTTTACCTTAGCACTAGTTATGCTCTTAGTTGCTTGTTTAGGAAGGAAATGCACTTACGATTTCTGGTGACTAGTAGTTCTCTACCTATGTTGAATGCACTTATTGTAAGTCGCTTTGGATAAAAGCATCTGCTAAATGCCTGTAATGTAATGTAGAATTGGTGCTGATTCAGTAGACAATTAGCCGATTAGCCGATTAGCCAATTAGCGTTTTTTAGCCATAACTATGAAGCTAACAGATAAAGACTGGATTCCAAATCCTAAGGGATGTTTTCAGGGTCAAGAAATCAATTTAACTTAAGATTTTAGTGATAGGAAGGATGTGTTTGGGTGTAACAGCAAGTTGGAGAATTGTTCACCGTTTTTTATCTCTTCCTAAATATATTTTTGTATTTTTATTTCTATGCCTTCCTGTAAATCACTTTGTCACCTCTGCTTTTAGAGCTGTGCAACAGAAGTAGATTCTTCTTCTTCTTCTTCTTGATTGTTACTAAAATGCCACAGTTTGAAAGAAATGACACCAGTTTGTTTTGACCCTCAGAGGAGTCAAGAGAAAGACGACTGATACTGTGACTGTCTGCTAATCAATAACACCTTCAGGGCCCTGCTTTATTAGGGAAGGTGTGTGTGTGTGTGTGTGTGTGTGTTGTGCTTTGCATTCAGCTAAGCTTCAGTCAAACACAATTTAGTGTCCATGCAGCGCCTGGAATCACCTGGACTTGAAGGACAACACTGTTCATTGACCTAGAGGTCTGTTGTCCTGGACCATGTGTGTCAGTAGCTACTGAACTATTATGTTAGTCTGTAGCTGTCTGTTGTTCTGACCTCCACCTCAGGTAAACCGGAGAGGTGTTTAATTTGTTGTCAGAAACTACATTTCACCCTCCAGCAGCCTTTTAATTCACCACGCTACAGGGAGTTACAGGTAGAGAGCTGAGTGATACTGAGAAACTTACGTTATTATCTGGACTGCAACACACACACACACACACACACACACACACACACACACTTGCGTCTTAAAGTGAAAGACGTGAAAAGCTGACGGTTGGGGAAGCAGGAAAAGCAGACAACAGGTTTAGCGGTGTGCAGCCGACTGAAGGCTCAGCCGTCAGTCATCTGGAAACGAATCCCAGCGGCTCTGAATGGAAGAGCTGATTGAAATGCTGCTGGAGTCGACCAGGAGACGTCGATGGTTCGATGGTTCGATGGTTCGATGGTTCCTCTGAGGGGAAACAAGAAGACGTACATCATGTCGTCCTCAGAGACACGTCAACAATTAGATTGACAATGTACAACCACTGTTAGTTTTGTCAGTGCCACAAATAGACCCACATTACACCACATTAGACCACAATAGACCCACATTAGACCCACATTAGACCACAATAGACCACAATATGAATGAATGAATGAATGAATGGTTTATTTTGGTTAATACAAATTCCTGTTCGTTATTTCACACAATAAAAAAGACAATCAACAACCGAAAAAGGAATAGGCTGAAGCCAAGGCTTATATATGCCTATCCAAGGAGTTTAATTGTCACATACATACATTTAATTGTCACATAATTGTCACATACATCCTATACAATCCATAAAGATAACCCAGAATATCAGCAATACAAAAAAAAAAAAAAAGCTTACTCTTAAATTATGATTATTTTACATATTAATCATTTCACATTGTAATCCTTAATTATTTTACCTTTCAAGGCTTTTTTAAAATTCAACAGAGAGCTACACAGTTTCAACTCATCACTAAGTTCATTCCATAATTTAACTCCCAAAACTGAAACACATCTGTATTTTACATCAGTTCTCACTTTGCATGTTACAAACATGCACAACCCTCTTAAATTATAATTTACTTCTCTTAATTTAAACATTTTTTGAATACAAACAGGAAGGTTTTTATTCCTAGCTCTAAACAATATTTGCATCGTTTTCAAATACACAATATCTAAAAATTTCAAGGTACAGGATCCTATAAACAACTGATTTGTGGATTCACGATAACCAACTTTATTTATTATTCTAATAGCTCTTTTCTGAATTTTAATTATAGGGTCTATATTTGTTTTATATGCATTTCCCCACACCTCAACACAATACGACATATATGGTATTATGAGTGAGCAATACAATATATGCAGACATTTCTTATTCAGCAAATCCCTCATCTTGTAAAGAATCGCAATAGATTTACATAATTTCCGTTTGATGTATTCTATATGTGGCTTCCAACTAAGCTTATAATCTATAATCACTCCCAAGAATTTTGTGTCATATACTCTTTCGATTTCAACTCCATTTAAATTCAGTTTAATTTCACAATTAGCCCTGGCACCACCGAACACCATAAATTTTGTTTTATTTTCATTTAGTGATACCTTATTGATATCAAACCATTTTTTTAACATGATCAATTCTGTTTCTACTGTTTTTAATAATTCTTTCATGTCCTGTCCTGTCCTGAACAAAATAGATTTGTGTCATCCGCAAATGTAACAAATTTCAGCTTACTCGATACTGTAAAAATATCATTTAAATAAAGTATAAATAACTTAGGTCCCAATACCGAACCTTGTGGAACACCACAGGTTACTCTTCTAAAATGTGATTCAGTATTTTTCATTTGTACATATTGAAACCTATTATTTAAATAACTTTTTAACCAATTTTGTGTTACGCCTCTTATGCCATAACGTTCCAATTTTTGCAGAAGTAAGGAATGATCGATTG
Source organism: Hoplostethus atlanticus (assembly GCA_034670405.1). NCBI lineage: Eukaryota > Metazoa > Chordata > Actinopteri > Trachichthyiformes > Trachichthyidae > Hoplostethus > Hoplostethus atlanticus. The sequence goes on along the minus strand of JAXDDX010000148.1, from coordinate 1,538 downwards.
TATCAAACGCTTTACGTAAATCAATAAATACCCCTACAGTGTGTTGTTTCTTATCTATTGCTGTTGCTATATTTTCTACAAATTCCATCACCGCTAAAGATGTCGATCGATTGCTCCTAAACCCATATTGATGGTCACTCAACAACTCATATTTCTCAATAAAGTCATCAAGTCTATTTACAAATAGTTTTTCAAGTATTTTAGAAAATTGAGGTAGCAAAGACACTGGTCTATAATTTGATACGATATGTTTGTCACCATTTTTATAGATTGGAATCACCTTAGCTATTTTCATTTTATTAGGAAAAATACCTGTTAATAAGGATTTGTTACATACGTAAGTAAATGGCTCGAGGACACCGTCAATTACTTCTTTTATAAGTGACATATCAATAGTGTTACCATCAGTGGATTTTTTATTCTTAAACTTTCTTACCACTTCTAACACATCACTCTCACAAACTCCACCAAGGAACATTGAATTACTTCTGTCAAATGTGAAATCATAAATATTGTCTTCGTCTCTAGAAAGGTTAATTTCCTTTGCCAAATTTGGGCCTACATTAACAAAAAAATCATTAAACTCATTAACAATTTCCGCTACATTTTCAATACTTGAATTGTCATTTTTCACAAAATAAGTTGGAAAATCCTTTTTACCGCGGTTTTTAATCATATCATTAAGTACACTCCAGGTAGCCTTAATATTATTTTTATATTTTTGTAACAGCTGATCATAATAGTCTTTTTTTTGCAATCTCATAATACAAGTCAATCTGTTTTTATATGTTTTGTACTTGTCCTCCTTTTCCTTTGTTCTATGCTTAATAAATTCCCTGTAGAGCCTATTTTTATTTTTACAAGCTTTTTCCAAACCCTTTGTTAACCATGGTTTTCCCTTCTTATTGGGATTTTGTCTATATTCTTTAAATGGACAATGTCGGTCATAAAGTGTCAAAAATGTATTTAAAAATGCATGCAATAGACCCACAATAGACCACATTAGACCACAATAAACCACATTAGACCGCTAGACTACATTAGACCACAATAGACCACATTAGACCACAATAGACCACTAGACGACAGACCCCCATCTGATCAGATTTAGTCCCATATCATTGATTTAGTATTGAACTGCACATGGAGATAAAACAATAGTCGTTCTTCTACATTCTTTAACTGGATCATGAAATAAAACATACTTGAATAATGACAGAAGATGCAATGCGTCATGCGAGTGCAGCACCTCCTCCCACCTCCTCAGTACACCTCCCACCTCCTCAACATAAATCAAATCAAATCAAATCACATTTATTTGTATAGCCCTTAATCACCGTTACAGTCTCTAAGGGCTTCACAGTGCCCAACATGTGAAAATAATAAATGGTTAGTACACGAAATCCCCAGCCTTTAAACCCCCAGAGGACAAGGAAAAAAACCCCCCAAAACCCTCATGGGGAAAAAAGGGGAGAAAAACTTGGGAGGGGTCAGAGAGGGTCCCCAAGGACGGTTGGGCGTGAATGTGCCTTTTGGGG